>BQNB010008806.1:15014-77514 GCA_026074375.1 Tanacetum coccineum
TTGATTTTCTTGATAATTATCCTTATTATATATTTATAAGTATTATGTATTTATTTATATAAAAAGGGATTGATTAAAGAGCAAATCACGTAACTAAGCGAATTATAGCTTATGACAACTTGTTGAGCTATGAAGAACAATTATGAGCTTATTATACTTTTAAGTAAAAACTATGAAACACATTAAGCTTAAATGACAATAAAACACTTTTATTGATAAAAGATTACTGATTACAAGTTTAAAAGAAAATTACATTTATCTAAAGAAAGCTGAAAATTACATTGAAAATAAGCTACATAATAAGCTAAATTTAAACTACTCCTAGATGATGAATGTGAGTGAGGCATCACTTGTATTTATACTGCTTGAGAGAAGCTTCTAGGTCCCAAATTCTGTTAAACGCTCCCCTTAATCCTGGCCCTTCCTTCATCTCTAATCATTGGATCTCAATTCTTGTCCGTTGGATTAAATGAGTGAGCACACGGATTGCCAACGTGGCATTCCGTGTGTCAGGCTCATTGTACTTCTTTTACACTAACTTTAGTGTAAAAATCTATTTCCCCGTGTGTTTCTTTCATGTCACGCGTGTCATTCCTTGTGGGTTTCCACCAATGAGAGCATTTCGTGACGTCTTCTTTTGCCAGGTTAGAACTTAGCACTTGAATTGCATAGCCACATCCTCAATTTACATTTGCCCTTTGTTTTGACTCATGGTTAAACGAGGAAGGAGATGAACAGTAAAAACCACCTTTCCCGCGTTTAAAATTATAAAAGGGTGAGTTTAATTTGTTTGACCCGGGTAAAAATGTGTTGACTTGGGCCGGGTTTTGGGTTAAAAGAGATGGGCCACGGTTTGTTTTGGGTTGTTATAGAAAGATAACGAGTGTTAACTTTTTATAATAGAAAGTTAACACCGTTAGGGCTTTAAGGGCTTTTTGTGAAATATATTTAACAATGAGGGGCTGTTTTGGGAATTTTTGAGGGTTTTTGTCTTCTTGTAGTTGACCAATGTTGACCAATGGTTGACTTTGGTTGACCTTGAAAGCATTCTCCCGGCTCTTGTACATTCTATCCGTTCCCGTGTCCGTGTTTGTCCGGTTTTGACCGTTTTCTTGCGATTTTTGCTATATCCGTACCTACACAATCACAAAGACAAAACAAGCAATATACAAGCATTTTAAGCATAATTTTGTCTTTTATGGGTCATTTTTGATATAAAACGGATATGTGTTTTCACACATATCAAATACCTTAGGCCAAAAGGTATTAGTTGATAGGTTTGATCCTCTCCTAGAACTCACAAGTGAAATTGTTGGGTCAGTCACTGAGCCCTCCAGTCTCTCGGAAGATTTAAACATAAAATCGCCTAAGTGTAAACAAGTTGAACATAGTTCAGCTTGTGTCATGCTGAAAATACTTCAGCTCCAGCTCTTCAGGTACTCAAACATCATCTTCAGTTCAGTTTAGGTTGCGGAACAGAAACTGGTGAAGGCCTTACCAAGAGCTTCACTTTTACAACAAAGTAAGAATCGAGAAGTGTAAACAAGCTGAGACAAGCATCTTCACTTCAGTTTTGGTTGACGAACAGAAACTGAAGAGAGCCTTAGCAAGAGCTTCACTTCTACAGCGAATCGAGCATTATGCCATATATTTTGTTCTAATTCAAAATAAGAAGAAGCCATGCTGCTCACTTACTTCTGATAAAACTTAAGCTATTTTTCTATCCAAATAGGGAGAGATTGTTGGTCCAATTTAGTGCCTAATTGTCCCTTGTACAAGATTTGTATGAAAAATATCCTAAGTAGTTAATTAAGTCGCTGGACATATTTATGTTCAGCGAGTCATCCTCAAGTAGTCCTTCAGATTATGAAGAAATAGACTCGACACAAACTGAGGCAGTTCTCAGCGAGTGAAGAAAGGTCCAGGTCAGGATGATAGAGTTAGTAAGTGTCGACAAATAACTTACTAACTTCCTGAAGACCATTACTACAACCTGAAGATTGGCATTGGCGGGAACTTCCTTAAAGCTAAAAGCAAAGGAAGACATAAAGTACAAGAGTGGTTTACTTGTACTTTATGTAAGCAAAAGTTTTATCTTTCCCAAATGCATAAAGAAGAAAAGATGGATAAAAGTACAAGCAAATAGTTAAAATAAACTACTTGCTTTTGTACTATGATGTGAAGATCACATGGGGCAAAATGAAAATGGCTGACACATCACATGGGACTTCAATGAAGCTTCCAAAAGAAGCTTTACATTTTCTTTCTTTTTATATCAGGTTGTATGTAGTGTATGGTATCCATTCCTAAATATTACACAAAAATACCTTAGGCCAAAAGGTATTAGTTGATAGGTTTAATCCTCTCCTATAACTCATTAAGCGAAGATGCTTATGGTTCATATTAGGAGAGTTTATTTGTCATTCAATCTCGGTTGTTGTTCCGCCAACAACCGGGTATAATTATTTGATTCATATCAATAAAAAGTTAAACGTTGAAAAGTACAAATTGTGTTATTAGTATCTTAATGGTCTCATGTTAATAATATCAGATATGTTGCACGATTTTAGGGACCAACAAGTGGTATCAAAAGCCTTTGAATTATTCTTATGATCCAATATCCTTTTGAAAAGATTACTAATAGTATATGAGCTATGTCATAATAGTGCATCTTCAAAAATTGCTAATGATGTTGCAACTTTTGAGGAAAAGATGTACACTATTATTTTACAAAAAGCCAAAAACAACCCAAACACAACCTTCTGTTATGAAAACTGAAGAAGCATTCCTTCAGTTTGGTAACCATAACCACGCAAAACATGACACCTAACCCATATTATCTTTTCAAAAAGATAAAATTATCTAAAAAAATCATAATCCAGATACCAACACCGTCATAAAAAATTCACAAAAACAAAAACAAAAACAAAACCCAAATCAGATCACAAACTCCATATATCAAAAATCACGACATACAAAACTCATCATACACAACAACACAAACAAAAACTTATAAACTTTCACACAAAACATCATCAAAACCAGTATCCATGTGTGATACAAATAAAAATCAATCCACAACCAAAAATCCTTCACGTCACACGAAAAACAACAATCAACCACAATACAAACAAAAATCCCATTCTCATAACATCAACCCAGATCCATCGCTAAAAAAATCAAATCCAACAATCTCACAAACAACCCACACACAAACAAAAACCCACGTTAAGATCTTGAAAATAATCTTGAATGGGTCGAGGCTGTCACACAAACCCTCACGGTCACAAGACCAAGCAGCAAATTAAGAACAAATTACGGGTTTGAATGTGTTCCAACGGCAGCGGCGGTGATTAAAATTAATTTCAACGGCGGCTGGAGATCTGTTGTTGCAGTTGCTTGTTGTTGAAATTATTTGTTATTGGGTTTGATAAGAAAATTGTTGTTGGGTTTGATCATTTTTAGGAAACACTGATGAAAAAGGGTTTCATGTTTATAAGGTGAACCTAGCTAAAACTGAAGATATGGAAAAGGGTGTATGAATTTCTTCAGCTCGACGATAATAAAAGAGGCGCTGCTCAGTTTTTATATAGAAACTAAAAGAGAGAAAGGAGTGAAGTTTCTATGGGTATATAAAAGGGGTTAGTTATTAAGACCCCCCAAAAAGTGATGCAAATACCCCCTCCCCCCCTAATTTTTTTTAATTTTTTTAATTTTGTTTGTATTATAAAACTGTGAAATAAAAAAACGAAACTGAAAATATAAGGTTTGATAGGTCATCAGCAGTAAAACATGAAAAATACGGAGCAAGAAGCTGTCTTATCCTGTTAATGAAATGGGTAAAATTGCCGAAAAAAAAATACGGAACAGAAGTTATAAAGTTTTATAAATCAAAAACTATAAAATGTGAAAAATACAAAACGAAAAAACATAAAAAACTGTCTTGTCTTGTCAATACAGCGAGTATAAGGGGGTAGTGGTTGTAGGGGGTAGCAATAACATGACCCATATAAAAATGGAGTGGAACTGGTTAAAGAAGAGTGTTTGTTCAGTTTGAGTATACGTGTTAAATCAGTTAAATATAACTAAAATGAAAAGTCAAGCCTTACGTGTATACATATATGGGGATTTGGGCTTCAGCGGGTTGCAAGTAAAAGATGGGCTTAAACTTTTATTGATGTGGGCTTTAGTTGGTCAATACAAATCCAACGAGTGATGTAAAACTGAAATAAGTGTAATGTTCAGTTTTAAAACAAAAGTTGATCCCACAATGTTGAACCCTCTCAAAACTGAACCCCTTCAGTTTTTGAACCACTCATGCTGAATTGAACCCCTTTCAGCTTTGAACCCTCGATGCTGAACCCCAAAAGCCGAACCCACGGATTAGCTAACTCCCAAAAATGAAGCGGATTTTTCAGTTTTAAACTCGATCGTTGAAGCCAAACTGAACCCCCTTCAGTTTTCATCCTTCAGCGATTTAAAATTCTTGGATGCTGAACCAATCATGAATCTGGTCACCAACTGAACTGAATCTCCAAGAATAGCTGAAGAACCTCAACAACTTTTACAACAAGGTATACAATTTTATTTGTATTTATTTTTGTTGTAACTCAGAGTAGCTAAATGATTTAGCTAAGGAAAAGAAGAGGTTCGTTGAGCAGCAAGGACATTAAAGGTTATAGTATTAGCTTTATCTTTTGTATCTGTAATGTAACAAAAGTTAATAGAAATGGTTATCAGTTATGTTGTTTAATTTATATCAGGTGTGTAAGAAGAAGCCGTTATGTCACTTACTACTGATTTTTACTTAGGCTATTTGTATATTCAAATAGGGGAGGATTGTTGGGTCAGTCACTAAGCCCTTTAGTCTCTTGGAAGATTTAAACATAAAATCGCCTAAGTGTAAACAAGCTGAACATGTTTCAAATTGAGGTAGCTGAAGCTCTTTAGGTACTCAAACATCATCTTCGGTTCAGTTTAGGTTGCAGAACAGAAACTGACAAAGGCCTTACCAAGAGCTTCACTTTTACAACAAAGTAAGAATCAAGAAGTGTAAACAAGCTGAAACATCATCTTCACTTCAGTTTAGGTTGATTAACAAAAACTGAAGAGAGCCTTAGCAAGAGCTTCACTTCTATAGCGAATCGAGCTTTATACCATTTATTCTGTTGTAATTCAGAGTAAGAAGAAGCTGTGTTGCTCACTTACTTCTGATAAAACTTAGGCTATTTTTCTATCCAAATAGGGTGGGCCAATTTAGTGCCTAATTGTCCCTTGTACAAGATTTGTATGAAAAATATCCTAAGTAGTTAATTAAGTCGCTGAACATGTTTATGTTCAGCGAGGCATCCTCAAGTAGACCTTTAGAGTCTGAAGAAATAGACTCGGCACAAACTGAGGCGATTCTCAACGAGTGAAGAAAGGTCCAGGTCAGGATGATAGAGTTAGTAAGTGTCGACAAATAACTTACTAACTCCCTGAAGACCATCACTACAACCTAAAGATTGGCATTGGCAGGAACTTCCTTAAATCTAAAAGCAAAGGAAGACATAAAGTACAAGAGTAGTTTACTTGTACTTTATGTAAGCAAAATGTTTATGTTTCTCAAATGCATAAAGAAGAAAAGATAGATAAAAGTACAAGCAAATAGTTAAAATAAACTACTTGATTTTGTACTATGATGTGAAGAGCACATGGGTGCAAAATGAAAAAGGCTGACACATCACATGGGACTTCAATGAAGCTTCCAAAAGAAGCTTTACGTTTTCTTTCTTTATATACCAGGTTGTATGTAGTGTATGGTATCCATTCCTAAATATTACACAAAAATACCTTAGGCCAAAAGGTATTAGTTGATAGGTTTGATCCTCTCCTAGAACTCACTAAGCGAAGATGCTTGTGGTTCATATTAGGAGAGTTTATTTTTCATTCAATCCCGGTTGTTGTTCCGCCAACAACCGGGTATAATTCTTTGATTCATATCAATAAAGAGTTAAACGTTAAAAAGTACAAATTATGTTATTAGTATCTTAATGGTCTCGTGTTAATAATATCAAATATGTTGCACGATTTTAGGGACCAACACACCGATATGCACTAAGATCGGCGCTCACTAAGAAGAGCTACTCCCTACGGTATTCCGCCCTCGGAATCCACCCCTAAGAACTTGTGATTCTACTTAACCTCTAGGATCACTTAGATCAACTAGGACCACTAATAACTCCCCTTGGAAGCTTACCAAATCAAACTAGATCCCCAATGATCTAGGCTTGATCACTAAGATATAATACTTCCCTTACAACCAAATTGAATAAAGTTGTTTGATATGAATCAAGCCCTAACCTAAACTAGAGACTCGATTTTAATAGAAATGGTATAAGAAAGAAGACTCGACTACTAACACAAGTGTGGATTAAGTACTTTGTGTCTCTCTTGCGGAGATGTGTTCTTTAATAGAATCATAGATGAGAAGATTAAGAACACAAGAGGTGTTAGACTTAGAGGATAAGAGAAGAGAAAAGTGAGGAAGAAATAATGGAAATATATGAGGAATACAATAACCAAGAGGGGGTATTTATATGCCAATAACTTGGAAATGGAAAAACAACACAGCCAGTGGCGCGCTGACCCACGCGCCAGACCCCTTGCCGGGTTTTTCTGATTTTTGGCGTTTTAACTACCCTCTCTAGTAAAACCCCCAATTGTACTTCACACTTTGAACTTTCCACTATTCTTACACTCAAGGTCAACCAACTCAAATATCCATTTGACGAAAACATTTGTGAAGTAATTTAGAAGAAGAATTGAGAGTGTTTGTCCAATATCAAAGAGATAGAAAAGAAGTATTGGACAAAAGGTGTGCTTGGGTATTCCTTACATGTAAATGGTTTAGTTGGAAACTAACCATGGTTGGGTTGATAAGTTTTCATTGTTATGATAGAAAGGAATATGCTAACGGAATATTCTCTCCTTAGTGAGCAAGTGTGGATGTTGGAGGGATAAGTTTGAATTTCAAATTCAAACAATTAGGCATGTAGGTTAAAGAGAGGGATAAGATGAGTTGGCATGATAGATGTTTTAGAGCCTAAAGGCTTGTGATTCAAATTTAAAATCTATCCAACATGTGGGAAAAAGATAAGAATAAGTTGAAAGTAAGTTGGCAATGGGTTGGATTGATGTGATGGTTTGGAGCCTATGATCACATTTAAAATGAATGGTTAAGATGTGATGGTGATATGACAAAGTTTTTTAAGGAGGATTTATGAAGTATATAGGAGAAGTTTGGTGATGTTGTGATATTTGAATTCAAGCTTAAGAGAATAGAAAGTGTGTAGAGAAAGCTTTGAGTGTATGTATGTGTGTGTGGTTTGAATTCAAGAGAATGTGTATGTGTGTGTTGAGATGAAGAAGAGAATGAATAAATAATGTATGGCGGAGAATGTTAGGATTTGATGTTTAAGAGCCTATGTTGGTAATGAAGCTGACAAGAAGTACAACAAGTACATAAGTGTAAGAGAATGTGAGCCGTCTCATGTGAGTGTGTTTTGGGGAAGGTTTAAGTGAGGAAGGTTTAGGCTTTTATGATTGTAAAGAGAAGAGATGAGGATGATGAAAAGAATTTTAATCAAAGGATTGAGGGTTTGATAATCACATTGCCATTATGAGAAAAAATAGTTGGGAAAATGTGATTATGAGATAGTTTAGGAAATGAATGTTTAGAGTGCGTGGAAGATATGTTCATTTGTTGGGTATAAGAGATTAACAAATGATTAGGGAATGTTTAAAGGAGAATTAATTGTGTAAAAGACATGTGAGGAATACATGTATGAGTTTGTAAATCATTTATAAGTATGGAGGTAGGAAACTCAAAGTACAATTAACCTCTACATACCACAAACTCAAATAGTCACTTGGACTTAATCCATGATAATCAACAATGGATTTGAGCACTAATCATCTTGATGCAAACAAGCTAAGTGCTTTGCATCTCAAGTAAAGCATATCCCAAAACGGGAAAAGATGCGTTTACGCAAAGTGACCTTTAACTTAGTTTGACCAATAAGGAAGTAAAACCCGTTACATGATTATGAACAACGTAAATCTGGATTAAGGTTAAACGGATACTTTCATTTGATGGTATGTTGAAACTATATTCATACTAGGTTTAGAAAGAAGTTTCGGCCTTGGCTAGAGGCAATTGATAAAAGATTTGAGTTGGCTTTTTGTTAAAAATGGGAGGATTTGTTTTTGCTCCTCTCTAAGTCTAAACCTCATTTGGAGTGTTCCCAAATGCTCAAGTATCATATACATACCTTTCTTGAAGTTTTCACATGTGTCGGGTAAGAGGAAAGCTGGCAAAAGAAAATCCGCAAAACTAGGACAGCCTCTAGCGTGTTGACCCACGCGCTGACGCTCCATCAGCGTGCCAGGAACACAGTTCCTGGTTTTTTAGATTTTGGCTATCGTTTGTAACTTCAAGTGTTGCGAGCATTTATTTGTCATCATTAAAATATAAAGGTGATCCTAGTCAATGTTGCACCAACACACATCTTCATCTTATTTATTTTACACTCGTTTCCATTTTCTTGTCATTTTATTTCAAGTTATTTTAATTATTTACAATTTAGTAATCGTGAGGATTTAAAGCCCAAGTTGTCATTTTACATAATTTGCTTTTTAAACATTTAAATTTCACTCTCTCTAGTGAACGACCTGGTTTTATCGAGTCTATACTATACACGAACGGGTACATTACCCGAGAGTAATGGTAATAATATTTCGATTCATTTATAATATTAAGATGAGATTAATACGCATCAGTTGACACCTCCACTAGCCACGAACCGCTTGCTCAATGCAACATCAGCTTGCAAGTCTTCAATGCTTTGATGTGTCGTGAAGATCTCTTCTTCAAGCTCCTCTCCCACAACTTTGTGATCTTGCCCATGAACATATCTATTAAGTCATGGATTTTACACTCCAAGTCGCCACCAAGAGTATTGATGGCCACCCAAAAGTCTTTCCTCATGCTCGTAAAGTCGGAGTCTAAACCTTCCAAGCCCTCAACTTGAGTCTTCAACTCCGCCATGGTTGTCTCAACACCTGCCACTCTCCTATCCAAACTTGCCACAACGTCCTTAGACGATCCTGTCTTCTTGGGGTCTTGACGTTTATTGCATCGACCCCAGTTCTCGTCAACAACCGTACTTTCACTAGTACCTTTTTTTCTGGGTTTCGTTTGCCATCGCCTCAAATCGACTCGCTCTGATACCACTTGTAACGAACTTGTCTCGACAAGGGACTTTCGTCTGAAACTTAGTCTCGACTAAGTCAGCTTTGCTCGAACACCTAATGGTCCAGGCAACCAAAGAAAGCTTTAGAGATGATTTAAAAAAGAAGATTACAGGTGAACTGAGAGAAGTGAATTGAGAGATGATTTCTCCAAATGAGAAGATAGTCTATTTATACTACAAATAAACTACAAGGCATGCTCATTTCTGCAACATTCCTTGGGTGTGAGCATCTAGGTTTCTAAGAGCTTTCAAGACCTTCCAACACCTTCCAAGATCTTTTTGCACCTTCCATAGAATTATCTTTTGGCCTCTAGGCAGGTGTAGAATAATCCCAAATCCCAGTTAACCTCGTGTACAAGCCAATCAAACATGCGGGTCGTGACAATGTGGCATATATCACATTCGTTATTCGTCATCTTTATCCAACTCATGTATCTGTCACTTGTCAATATTTTTTCTTATCTTTTTAATAGAAATACATGTATGTGATCTAATCAAAAAAATTAACTAATACTTAACCGACTTCATATAATCAGTCAATGCACAAACTATAAGGGAATATTATAATAAATATTGGATCGTCACACGTGCCATCAAGTTTTAATCTTTTTGTATTATTTGTTGACTCCTTAATACTAAACTTAATCATGGTCAATGACGTATATCGTTTATATAACCACCCACTCTATATTGAAAAAATGAAGGAAGCGAGAGTTTGTTACAACTTGTTTCACACTGGAAAAGAATAAAGACCATCGCCAAGAATATGTTTTCCGCATACATAAAAAAAGAAACCCTGATTACCCTCGTCTCTAAAGTATGGAAAGGCATTGGTCTACATAATAATAGCACATTGTGCCAGTTTACGCAGATTAATTTGCTATAATGTTTGAAAGAATAGGAGAGTTGCATATCATTTTAACTTGCTAGATGCATTATATACTCTCCATTAACTATTTGTAAAAATATCAATTATTAAGATGAAACAATAATACGAATTTGATGGTTAAGTCACTACCATCATATTTCATATGGCATGAGCAATCTGGCTAGTGAATAATAAAACATTAACAACTAATTGCATATGCGTTGAAATGAAGAAATGAGACGTTAACCATGACATTCGATATATATAATTAAGTCTATTGTGAGATAATTTAATTTTAATGACAACACCGATTAAATTTTAAGATATAATATATATCAATACACAAAGTATCCAATGTAAACTAGTGCAAGTTGTCATGTCATATTTCATAAACAAATTTCCTTTCATTATATAATTGTAGATGCTTTTTATACTTAAATGATATCAATATTTAATTATCTTATCTAAATTTAATATAAAAATAACTTATTAAAACATTTAGTCTACAAATGACTTTCTCTCTCCTCTCTCTTCTCTATCTTCCTTTTCCTTTCTAAATCTCTCTCTCTCACACACACACACACACACTCTCTCTCTCTCTAAAACTAACACCACCACCATCTCCATTAACTCAAAACTAACGTCACCATCGCATACATCACTCTTTTCTAACCAAAACAAACCCGACACCCACCAGTGCCACCACGTGCCGAAGATAGGAATATATGGATTTATATTGTTTCTTTTCAGCCGAGTTTTCCAGGTGATTGGACCACCACATTCGGCGGGTGGAGGTCCCCCTCACTTTTTCGAGCACGATCCGAGTATTCCCGTCGTCATAGCCACCACCTGCTGCCGTCGTCACTGCTGCAGTCGACCGCCATAGACCATCAGAAAATTCATTTTCCGACACCTGAGTTTATTCTTAACTAACTTTCATTATTATTTTTACTACTGATTTATTACTTGAAGCCCATTTATTTGATATACCTTTTTGTCGTACACTTGTAGTTTTTTAGTTTTTATACCTCTTTTGATTTTATTTTTTCCATCTTGTGTCCTCATCGGGCTAGGTTAGCATAGATATTTCTTATAGCTATGGTCACTTGAGGTCATGTCCTAGTGTCGGGGCACGCAAGTCTAGAGGGACTATGAGAGATAGATTAGCAAGCTTCCGTAGGATTAGGGTGGGTAGTTGGAATGTAGGAACTTTGGCTGGTAAATTTTATGAGTTAGTAGATGTATTGAAAAGGAGAAAAGAAGACGTTACATATTTCTAAGAGACTAAATGGAAAAGGTCACTCACCAGAGATGAAAACCGGTACAAGCTCTGGTACTCGGGGTCAACGACTACACGAATAGGAGTAGGAGTTGTCCTAGCATCGAATCTTAAAGACAAGGTAGTTTAGGTGATTAGAATTAGCGATATGATTATGTTGGTTAGACTAGTGATTGAAGATGAGATAATTAATGTTATAAGCGCTTAATCACCACAAGTGAGACTTAGAGAAGCGGAAAAGAAGAGCTTTTGGGACTCTCTTGATGACATTGTCAGAGGGTGTTTGACGACCCAACAACTGATCATTGCAGGCGATCTTAACAGTCATATAGGAGCATAAGCTAATGGATACTCGAGTGTGCACGGAGGCTTCAGGTATGGAGGTAGAAAGGAAGAGGGCCGTATAACCCTGGAGTTCGTTGCGGCCTATAACTTAGTGGTCATAAACTCTTTCTTCAAGAAGAGAGATGGTCATCTCGTTACCTTCCACAGTAGGGATCACAACACTTAGATTGACTACCTGTTGGTGCGTAGAGGAGACCTTAGGGTATGTAAAGATTGCAAGATCTTTCCAGGTGAGGTTTAAGTTTAATGAGAGAAAGTAAGACTACTTAGCATTGTATCACATGTAATTGAGGTTTAAGTTTAGTGAGAGAAAGTAAAGAGAGTTTATCAAATAAGGAATCTTTAAACGTGAGAAAGAGGAGGGAATGAGGATTACAAGTGTTTGAAAATGAAAGGCTATCCTAGTAAGAGGTTAATCCTCCTTATTTATACTTATATTTCTCTAACTAAGACTACTTAGCATACTGGACTCTTTTAACTAATTGTGGCCCAATAAGCATTATTACAAATTAAACATAAAATAATGTGGAAAACTAGAAGGGGGGTGAATAGTTTTACCAATTAAATTTGCTTTTTAAAAAATTAGTTTGAACTTTTATGTGAGTTTGACGATATTGATGCTTGAATAATGCAATAAGTAAATATAGAATGCAAGTAAATGTAAAAGAAAATAGGAAAATATAGAATTGAGACACAAGCATTTATAGTGGTTCGGCTACAAGGACACCTTCTTTGCCCTACTCTACTCTCCGAGTCACCTACTCGAGAGTTTGTAAACACTAGTCACCAATCTCCTTCAATCGGCGGAGAAGCCTCACAACATCGCTTACACCTTTTAACGGTACAAAGCTAAATACCGGATTCTAACAAAGGTAGAATCAACCTAATGCAATCACACTTCTTTTACAAGAATGATGTATGCTACTACAACTACTAAATGATGTACAGGATACAGTAAGGTGGTCTTGATTATGTTAAGGAGATGCGAAACAAAGTTCCTTGAACTTGATCGTCTCGTATGCTTGTTTGGTAATTTCTTCCACGAAGATAATTACCTACAAATGATATATGAAAACTAACTAGAACTATAAAGGAGAGAATGATCAGAATGTTAGAGAGATTAGAATAAGAATGGGTGAGTAAAACATGAGAAATGGCTTGGTATCTATAGGCCTAAAACTGCACTGTAACACGGTTCTGCCGGTTCCATCTGCAGGATGGAACCACCCGTTATAAGCCAATGGAACTTGTTGTTTTGTAGCATGATGCGGTTGTCGTAAGGGACTTCTACAAGAAGTTTTACAACTCCCTAGGCAGAGTACCTAACCGTTGTAGTAGTAGTATAGGCAAGACTCGGGGGTTGTTATCGTTCTCTAGGAGAATAGGTTGGGAAGGCCTGATCACGGTCTAACAGAATTCTAGGGGTTGAAAGAAGATTATTTTTGTGTTTTTGTATTTATAGGAAAGCAAGTAAATCTATGGTTTGAGAGGTTGGTTTGTTTAACTACTAATTAAACTAATAACTAATATACTTGTGATAACTTTATGATAACTAAATGTATTTACTTAATCATGCATTACTTATCATATTGCTTCTCCTAATCTTGTTGCCTTGTCACACTTGTGATGATATGTGTAAGTATTTCCTAGGTCATGAACGGATTACACGAACCCGCCGTCTATTTAATATTTTGTTAGGGCAACGCACAAGTAAGGTAGTATGAAGACTATTACAAGGCCCCTAAGAGTACACTAAATGCATGTGAAATATCTTAAGAGGATCAACTTATAAGGGGCAAGGTAGTATGAAGACTGTTACCCGATGGTATCCTTTCTACGTACTCGCGTTTCCCTAGACGTGTCTACAGCGATACAGACAAAAGCTGGTTTTCTAGAACCTAACGCGCACAATCATCAATCAAGAAGCAACAATAAAAGGATCTACAATTCGACTTTCATTCAATCATAAGCAAATACAAAGGAGGGTTTAGCCTCGCATGTTATAAAGAAAGCAAAGAGATAAATCAATCACACAACACATAGACATATTGAATGATTAATGATAAATAACTTTACTTGAATTAAAACATAGATTCAAGGTAGTTCAATAGGGTTTTGAGGCCCTAAAAACGACCTATGAAGCTGCTACAAGAGCTAGGGTCCATCTCCCAAAATTTACACAAAGTTACACACTTGAAACCCTAAAATCGGTTTAGTATATATAGAAATATCGCTGCGACGGCGTCGCATTGTAATCCTGAAGTTGTCGCTGCGTGGATGATTCTAGATCCTCATTAAGTCGGCTACGTCCTAACACCATCACTAAATCTCTGACGCCGTCACTATATGGATCACGACGGCGTCGCTTTATGCCTGCGACGCCGTCTCCACGTTCTGTAAGCAATACTTTTTCAAGGATTTGGTGCAGGTCTGTAATCTCGTCTGTTTCTTCTCTAAATGAGCCTAAGTCACGTTTATTCCCTCCAAATGCCATCCAAGCGCTAAAAACCTAAAAACAAACGATTAAGCACGTAATCTTGGCATATTTGCATGATTTAGAGGGTTAAATAACCCCGAAATAGTGTATAAAATGGCACCTCATCATAGCACGGATCCATCGGTTTTGGAAACCATCAAGTGTAGGCCAATGGAACCGACATTCTGACACATGTCCTGTAGCACGGTT
Organism: Tanacetum coccineum; assembly: GCA_026074375.1. Lineage (NCBI taxonomy): Eukaryota > Viridiplantae > Streptophyta > Magnoliopsida > Asterales > Asteraceae > Tanacetum > Tanacetum coccineum. The sequence goes on from BQNB010008806.1 coordinate 29,486, forward strand.
CTACCGGTTTTGGGAACCGGCTAGTGTAATAGATGGAACCGGCTATGTGAAACATAATCTGAAATTTTGATTGCCAAATCTTGAAAGATTATGTGTAATCTTGGTAGATTTCCCTAAGATATGGTAGGATGATTATGTCATCAATGATGCAAATAAGAAATAAGAAAATGCATGTGTAAATGGTTAGTTTAAGGTTAATTGATTACTTGTAATGATTTATGTTTTGTTATCGGCAAAACACAAGAAGATCGTAAGATAGAAATAAACATTTTTATCGGTTTATTTGTATTAACAATCTCCCACTTTTTGTTGATAACAAAACATAAGATTGTTGCAAGTAAAAAAAATTAAAGCGTGACGTATTAAATCATAGACTTTTTACTTCCCTTCTCCCCTTTTTGTCGAAACAAAAAGATTGGGTATGCAAGACTATAAGTTGATTCAAAGAGAATCAAATGCACATGGTAGAATCGCGAGTCGATCCGAAGCAGTTGGAATGCCATAATGAGTTGATTCAGAGAGAAACAAAATGCAATGCTCCCCCTTGAAGGAGGCATCCACTTTAAGAGAGGGAATCATCGAAAGAGATGTAATGCTACAAAATAAATATGTTAGCTAAATTAATGTAAGCTCCCCCTTGTTTTGAGAGTACCTAAAAGAAAAAGGTTAGATGCAAGAATGAAATATCTGCTACTGTAGAACTGGCCTGGACGGTTCTCTTGGAGGGAGGGAACCGGCCTTCATTGTCGAGGGAACCGACTACCGTACATAAAGTAAAAAAATTAACCTTTTTGAAAATGGTTAGTGCAAATGTAATTAAGATATTTAGCAAAAAATATAATTCAGCCATAACACAATTAGCTTATTGAACATTGATTCCTTGTAATAAAATAAACAACCATTTTTGAGATATTAGGATCAATACAAAAATGTGTAAAACTAATGTCACACCCCCAAATGGGGCCTGGATGAAATACATGTCCGGAGGCATGACGTCATTGCATACATCGCACAAGATCAAGTAAACGACAACTATATGGACGTCTGATAAAACATAACTTGTTGCTTTGGATAAATCAAAATAAGTCTTACAATATTCTTGACATAAATGAAATAGTTTTAGCGGAAGCTTAATTAAAATGCAGCGGAATCATAACATGTTTTTAAGACAACGAACATTTAAGTTTAAAGATAAACATTCTTGAAAGACCTCCAGCAATGCATGCAACATCAAATAGCACTTCAAGAACAATCCATCTAAGCACCTAAGAAAACATGCTTAAAATAGTCAACATAAAGTTGGTGAATTCATAGGTTTGAATTGATGTAAGGTTGGACCACAAGATTTTAAAAGTGATGTGACTATTATAACGGATACAATATCACATGAAAAGTATTTACGTTGCGCTAAGCTCATGACACCGATGCTAAATTAGGAGATACATATAATATGCAAAGTGATGATACTGTCCTACAAATGCCTGACCAAGACACCTCATAGAGTTTCCGACATGGTATATATTCGTTCGTTCATCGACACAGAAATAAGTAAGTGCTTGCTTACCCAGATAGGGATACTTAGTCCTAGATAGATCTATCTATAACATTCACGCTTACTTACACAATCGGTCGGTCATAAGTAATTAACGGTTCATGATGGTTCGGGCATGATAGTGGTCTAATCGCTATTTAGGCAACACGTAAACAGGAAATGATAACTGAAAACACTTGTGTCCAAAGTTTAAAACAAGCAATATTTCTCACTCCAAATTGTAAAATATTTATTCAAAACGAGTAAAAGTGGGGCTATGAACTCACCTTAGAGCGATGTATAACACCCCTATTTTGACAAATATAGCAGCGGAAGCTAATCTGGGGTATTACATCATAGTACAACAGTCATAATCATAGAAAACGACTCATAAAGAGACGTTTTTGGAAAATTTAGTTATCATTTATTTATTCATCAGAGTTTTACAAAAAGAGAGGTCCCAAAATATAGAAACATAAAGTTTGAATGATAACAGTTTAGCCATTTTCAAGTCCGTGCCACTCCGTGCCATATGTTGCTCAATTACCTGAGATAAACATGCTAAAAAGATCAACACAATGGTTGAGTGAAATTCATAGGTTTATGATAAATAGTTTGAATACAAGTCATAGTGGGTTACATTGTTATACACCCATAATATTAATAATTGCAATGTAGATACAATTATCATATAAAACAGTATTATTGCCCTAAGTTCATGACACCGAAGCCTTGAGATAATCAATAATCACAAGTAGTTGCCTCAACGGGTGCCTTTGCCAAACACCCGCATAGATATTCAAATGAAGTGCGTTTGGTTACCAAAAGTACAAGTATACCAATGGGGGCGTTCAGTCCCAAATAGATCTATTCACAATATTCGCGCTTATTCCGAAGAGTAATTAACGGTTCATGATAGTGGGGTCTTAATGACAAAAGTAGGGACTTGGGCAATAATGCATCAGAATAACATACAGTTGGAAAAATACTTGTATTCATGGTTTATAGCATGTATCCCCCTCGCGGGTTTATGAAATATTTCAAAGATTTAAAATGCGAGGCTATGAACTCACCTTAAAAGGGAAATCTGATTGATGACAAAAGTATATCAGTTGAAAGTAACGGCATTGTCACGCAACCTGGGTAATATGTCAAGTCTTAGTTTGATTGTTTATCTTTCAAAACTTCATGAAGTTTAACATTTGATTTATTAATTTATGGAAATATTGTATCACTGTTCGGGCCATCAAAATTCAGAGGTCATGTAGTAAATGTTTGAGGAGCCAGGACACTTTAAATCGTAAATCCAGCAAACTCGTCAAAACGTATACCCAAATGAAACCCCTCACATGAAGCTTCCTAGTAACGTGATACGTTATAGTTTTAAGTTTTCTTCAAAAGCTAGTCGATGATAAATTACGTTAATTATATAACGTAATTGTTTTATAATGCGTCGATCGATGATTAATAACGATAAATGTGTCGGGTTTTAATAAAATCAAGTCTTATAATATTTATATATATTTTATAATTAATATAAAAATAAAAAAAAAACAAAAAAAAAAAAAAAAAAAAAAAAAGAAAAAAAAAAAAAAAAAAAAATAAATATTATATTTTATATTTTTAAGAATGCAAAAATGACAATATATACCCTTGATTTATAAATTTTTACAAGTTTAATCCTTTTAATATATAACCTTATATAATTTAAACCCTTAACTTTGAAAATTGGCAAAACAACCCCTTGGGGTTTAAGTTTATGAATATAACATTTCCAGCCCCTCTAGTTATAATTTCAAAATATTTATAATATATACCCCTTGCATGGGATTTATTTGCAAAACAAGTCCAAAATAATTATACAAAAATTAAAAAATAAAAAAAAACCCCCCCCCAAACTATAATAATGATATTTTTGAAATCCAAAAGAGTTTTGCAGCTTATGGCTTATTAGATTAAGCTAAAATATGTAGAGTTTACGAGCCTATAACTTATGGAAAGGGTGTATAAGCTTAAAAACATAAAATGGGTGCATTTGGTTTAGGAAAACAAAAAACGCATGGGTTTGTGGTTCAAGGGATCAAACAAGAGTTTAAATATGATCTTAAGAAGCTTATTAAAGTTTCAAAACAAAAAATTAGCTTATTGAACAAGCTTTTGAGCTTATAAGGGTTGAACGAGCTTATTAGGGTTACGGTTTGGTTTTTAAAGACTCAAAACAAGTTTTGATTTCACAAGAAAATTATGACATAGCTTAATAAGGTTTTAAGATATAGTGAGAACATATAAAACAAGATTTAAGGCTTACTTGTACACAAAATGGGTTAAAGTGGGTCGAAATGAGCTTATGGGTTCGTATACCTAGGAATCAACTTCAATGGCTTCTTCCTTCTTTCTTCTTGGCTTCAAACTGATCTTGGGGCTCTGCTTGATCCTCCTTGGTCTGATTTAGAACTCCATTTTTGTTTGTGATGAAGATTTGAGGTGTGTTTGAAAGAGTGTGTGTGTTTTGGTTTTTATAGGGCTCGAAACCCTTGGTGGCCAAGTTTATGGCATGGAGTAAGGACCAAGGTTGTAGAGTAGTGACTAAGGCAGCCTTAGGATGAGTCTTGAGGGCTAGGAGGGTAGCTATGCAAGGTGTGGGGTGATAGAAGGGTGCAAATGGACAAGGTGGTGGTGAGGTGGATTGCTTGGTTAACAAGGGTGCAAGGAGGTGATGGAGGTGCTTGTATGCTTGCTTGGTGACATGGTGGTGCTAGGATGCTAGTTTGACTTAGAAAGCTTGAGAGGTGCTTGATTGGTTTTGAAATGGTTTAAAAGAGAATTAAGGGGTGTCGGGTTGGTTTTGGTTTTGGGTTAGGGTTTTTGGTTCAAATTCGAGTTAGGGTTAGGGTTTAGGTTTAGGGTTTAGAAGTTGTGCATTGAGTGTTGTACCTTGTGCTAAAGAGGTGGTACGAAATCTAGAATGAAAATGATGGAAAATGGCAAAGTTTGAATTCTATGCTTAATGGACTTGTACATTGAACTTTAATGTGTTGTACTAGTGTTTAGGAGGGAAATAATATTCAAATGTTGTGTATTGTATACTTGTACACATGTTTGAAGGCTTGCACATTCATTTTATATGTATACATTACATATAATTAGGGTTTTGATATAAACGTTAACGGATAAAGTTATTTAATAGTAACGTCATGAAAACTACGTTAAATAAATAACGTACATGGTATAGAGGATATTAAAATATAGACTTGAAATATTAGGTTGTTTACTTGACATAAACGTAGATAGAGATGGCATAGGTAGTTGCGTGAGCTCGTTTACTTTAGTTATGTAAACTACGTTACATAATAGAATAAAGCAAAAATTTCCTTGTTAAAAGGTGGTATATATAGATGTTACATTGCATCTAATTTTAATAGATGGATATTACATTGGTGAAAATACTGAGTTGTTATACGATGAGTGAATGATAATCACGTAAGAGAAAGATGATAAACAATCCTAGCCGTCACCTAAAGGAATGACGCGTCTTAGGACTAAGATATGATATATGAAACCAAAAGCGAAACACTTACCGACGAGAAGGCATCCATATGTGTTTGTGTCTTAGTTAGAAAAATGGTGTCGTTACGATGACAAAATGTTCATGATTAAAATACGCCATGGTTTACAAAAAATAACTATTTTAGGAAACTTTTTATTTTAGGAAAGTTTTAAGTTTCAAGATGTTAATATCGTCCCCTATATTTTTTTAAATCCATATTTCTGAAAACGCCTTATCAATACCTAAATGCCTAACTTTTACACCCGTCTCGACGACTTATCTCAAAAGTTACTATTTTTAGAAGTCTTACGCTTTTATACATCCCAACATCACATAAATAAGTTCTTAACATTTCTAATGACTCTACTTAGTTTACTAGTATTTCTATATGTTTTGCCAATGTTTTAAAACCTCAAAAATATCCGAAAGTGTCCGAAAACCTTGATTTAATTTCCAATCAGCAACCTCATTTATTATTTTACCAAAAAATGTTCAAAAATTTATTTCGTCATAACTTGGCCGTTTTAAATCTTTTTTTAGTGTTTGATATATGAAAACCTATCTATTCGAAACAAGCTTCCCAAAAACTACCTTCTCGACTAATGAAAACATTTTTAAGTCTCCTAAAACCTCAAAACAAAATCGGACTAACAACCATACACTTCGCAACGCTACCAAAAATTACTCAAACTTCGCATTAGTGCCTATTCTAGCCCTAATCTCTCTCCACCAATATTTCACCGTCAAAACCATAATCAATACTAACATAATCCTAAGATTTCTATTGTTGCAACACTTATGATCACTCATACTCACAACCAAAACCTTTTGTAAATAAAAGAACCATAAAACAATACTAGTTTACGTTTTAACTTATTTATTTTCAAAAACCATAAAGAAATCACAAAAGATGAAATAGAAAAGTTACAAGAATAAGATAAGTCAAGTAACACACAAGATCTAACCCAAAATCCTTAGATCAATAAAAACCTCAAGATGATCTTGAAAAACCCACTTGATAAACCAAACCCTAACTCTTGAAATCTTTAGAAAACCTTAAAAACAAATGATCAAACCCTTGGAACACCCTTAGATATAGTTAGAAATGAGATTGAAATGTGTGAATCTTGATAGAAAATCAAAACAATGAATGTTTATGTGTGTGTTTGTTGTCCACGACCAAGAGAAGAAAGAAAAGAGAGATGAGAGCTCTTGGTGGCTTGTTGAAATGAAATGAATAACCTAAGTAAGATATGATAAGCTTTATATATGGACAAACTAGGGTTTAAGATATTTTGTGAACCAATGATTATCAAAGGAAGGGATCTAAAGGCTAAGTGACCAACACATACCAAAGGTATGTATGGTGGGGGTTCAGACACAAGGGAGCCAATGGGAGGGGGGACAGGAGCCGAATGACCACTTCTTGGAATTAAATCAAAAGCTCATGGTTTAAGTTAGTGGATAAGTGGTCCTTACTATGCAAGGTGACAAAAACATGTGTAAGAATCTATTGGATGCATGGGATAATACTACAAAGATATCATTATCATGCATGTGTATGTAAACATTTGAATTAAAGGTGAAAGATTCTCTAATATTTAATTAAGTGTGTGAGTTTGCATGGGATTTAAGGGTAGCGGGAGGGAGACCACAAAATTTTTGACTTCTAAACCCGACATATACGATAACTAGAGCTTACACGAAAAGATTACAGGTTTTCGGGGTTTCGATTCATCAAAAACGCGAAAAACGTAAATAACACGCTAAACCGTAAAAATAAATATTAGGAGTGAACGTAAACTACGTAACACTTAGAAAAGATAAAATAATGCATATAATATCTAGACTAAACAAAATCCGAAGCCGGAACGCGTCCGATGACGTTTTTTAGATTTACGCGGGATAACCTCTCGGTTTTAAGTTAAATTCAAACGTAACGGATAAAATTCGAAATAATGATCGAAATAGTTTAAAATATTGACCTGAAATTTACGGGGTGTGACATCCTTTCCCCGTTAGAAAATCTTTGTCCTTAAAGCTTAAGACGTTGATTCAGACGTAGGTTTAGATTTAGCGAAGAGATGAGGGTATTTCTTCTTTATTTGGTCTTCGCGTTCCCAAGTGAATTCAGGACCTCGCCTTGAATTCCAATGCACCTTAACAATAGGGATACGACTTTGTTTCAATTGCTTCACTTAGCGGTCCATGATCTCGACGGGTTCCTCGATAAAGTTTAACTTATCGTCGATCTGAATTTCATCTAATGAAATAGCAAGCAGTTCGTTAGCGTAACACTTCTTTAAATTAGAAACATGAAAAGTGCTATGAACATGACTTAATTGATCTGGTAGTTCAAGTCTATAAGTAACCGTTCCAACCTTAGCGAGTACCTTAAATGGTCTAATATAACTCTATGAATGACTCGTTTTGATTTGATACATATACAAAACTCTATGCCCTAGGACCTCCTTTTATACACCAAGGAGTCCTAGTCGATTTATAATATATTCCTAAAACTTAGAATATTCTCTATGATCTATTCTATAAATAATTAATACTTATCACGTAAGTAATCTTGATCTCCAATCAATCTTTATCCTTTCTTCTGTGTTTATCCATTCTCTTCTGACAGTAGAAACTCTTTCAGCAATCTTAATCTTTGAGCAGTTGTAACTTTTGTACTAGCAGCATTAACTTAGCACCAACAGTAGTAACTTATACACCAGCAGCATTAACTGTGTACAAGTAGTAGTAATTACTTAGAATATTTTCTTCAATCTTCACCAGCAGTACTAACCTTACACTAGCAGTACTAATATATACTAACAGTAGTAACTGTGAACTAGCAGTACTAACTTTATACTAGTAGCACTAACTACTTAGCATATTTTTTTATTAAAGTTAATGAACAACACTAACTATTGCTTAGCAACAGTAACACAAACCTTAGCAGCAGTAACTTCAAGAAGGCTTTTAATCCCAACAAAATTCTTGTGGTATAAATGAAAGTAGTACATACTATGTATGTTTTACACTCGGGCCTTCATATGAGTTGTTAATATAAATTATATTCTGGATTTTCCATTTATATGCAACCTGTAAGGAATCCTGTGACTATCTGTGGTGACATTCATGGCCAATTTCATGATCTTGCTGAACTATGTCGCATAGGAGGAAAGGTATTTGCTGGATATTTTTATGTAATGCTATCGAGTATAAAACTATCAGTAACTTTATCTCAAATGTATCATTTCTAATGGCAATGTTCAGGTACAACTTACTTATTTGTGGGCCATTACGTGGATCGAGAGCAAATACCATCGGTACTGGTGATTTTAGTTACTAGGCCATTTATATATTACTGTAAGATACTAGCTATTATAGTTGATTTTAGTTACTAGGCCATTTATAGTTGAGATACAATCCTTAACAGGTACACTCTTCTCCTCTAACTTCAATAAAGTTAGCATCCCTACTTAATAACATCAGGCCACTCCAGGTACGGAAATTCATTACGATACCATGGCTTTTGTTTTTGATTTTTTTGTTCCTTATCTGCTTGCTTAAATTACGTACACCTTGCATCCTTTAGTGTTATGTCATATACTAATATGACGTTTTTATTATTGAGTTCAAGAAACCCTCTCACAATCTGATCTGATGTGATTACAAAGTTGAACAATTGTTAGGATCATTAAGAAATCATTTTGAAATTCCTTTATTTAATGTAATGTTTACTGTTCATATAGGTTCTATACACAATTATATTCTCACTGATGTTTCAGTACATGGCAGATGATCACTCAGAAAATGACCCTTGGCATGGAGTAGATCACGGGGCGCTCAAGGTACTTTACATGTTCTACAAATTTAGCATATTCCCGTAAAGTTGTCATATTACCATGAGGCTGCAAGGAAAACATATTAAAAAGTGATTATAACTATCATAATAGATCTTGATAGTAGAAAGTAGCATGCATCTGTGCAGATGTTATGGGATAAATTAACTAGGATCACAGAGAATGCTCCGGTTGATACATTATTGACTAGATATTCATCTGATCATTTATAACAACTCCGTATTTGTTTCTTTTTTTCAAAGGCTATACCCCGTGTTTATTTAGATAGTAGATATCACTACACATGATTTTAAATAGTAGATATCACAACACATGATTTGGCCTTACTGAAAAACTAAATGAGATATTTTCTTCCATAATTTCGTGTTGAAAAGTAGTTTTGCATTAGCATACAAGGGGACCAAAAGAGAAAAAGGCAGACTTAATAAGAGTTCAAGTTCCCTACAAACTTCGATCTTGTCCCACCCCCATCACACCAAAATATGTTCATAGTAGTCGGAAAACTGCTTCTACGCATATCTTTTATTTTCATATACTTAATCAATTCCATCACCATAGCTCAGCCGAATTTCGATTCCTATGACTGATATCTTTGGAGGTAACTATACCATAAATAGTGCATACAGAGATAATTTCAACACTACACTCTTCTTGCTACCTATCAACGACAATGGTAATGGTTTCTATGGTTGGAGAATATATCTTCACATGTGTAGTTTAAGGTACGAAACTTATAAGTTTTTCAACGGCAGTACTATGGTTATCCCCACACCATCATCACCACCGATTTTGCAATACCATCTCTGCCAAATCCATCACCACCAGGTATAAATTCTATTTTGTTTGTATATAACCGTAGCATCTGAACTGTCTTCATCTTCTTAGTATATTAGTCAATGGGTCTGACCCAGGTCGAAACTAGGTGGTTCCTCAGAACCACCTTAGATATGTAAAATCATTTAGACGTAAGACCTATAATTAGCTTGGGAATCACCTTACGATAATAAAAAAATACAGACAAGAGATGTATAGACTGTAGATTAGAAGGTTTTGAATAAAAGAAGACAAAGCTTAAGTTTCTGCTTAACTTTTAGTCAAAGTTCTACTTTGATCCATGTACTTCATATATGTTATTATCAATCATTCACATATTAAAATACGGTACCCTTTGTCCTAATGTTTTGAATACCGAGTTTCTTATCGATCCGGTCGAGTCACCGGATCAACGACGTTAAATTTGATTGTCATATAATGCTTGCTCCTAATTGTGATATTGCTTATAATTGTGTATCTTTTCATCACTTGGAAACTGCAACAGTAGTTTTGTATTTTTTCCTGTCTACTAATTTTGATTAGGTACTGTTTAAATAGTGTGGACCATATTCATGATCTTTGTAAAACCACAAGGGAGAAAATCATTACAAGTCAGTAGTAATTGTTAAGTGTTTTGGAGTTGTCAAATTTCCTTTTTACAGTGATTTCTAAGAAGGTAATGGGATTATTGACTATTAAAATTAAAACTGTACTATAATTTTATATTTCAATCGCATTTGTTCCTTAAATCATGCAGACACCAACCAACTGGGCTAGCTCTGTTAGCCATCAAGGGTATCCTTGGGTATGTGAGTTTCCCACCAAACCTAGAAGCTGTGGGTTCAAGCCTCGCTGGAGGCATGTGTGAAATATATTGTGAGATAGTTGTGAAAAATAATTGTCGTTATAAAAAAAATCATGCAGACACCGAAGCAGGGAGTCTTTGAGAGAAAAAAAATGCAATTCCTACAATATTATGGTAACCAAAAGATAATCAAAAGTATTGAAGATCGAGGAATTAATCATATGAGATAACACACCTTAGAAAAAAGGTAACTTTACATGTTGTTTGTGAGATAATTTCCATAACGTATTCATAACATTAATGAATTTTGTTTTTTATATATTAGGTATATATAATAGGAGGAGATGGAACACAGAAAGAGGCGTATGCTATCTATGAGGTGTGTTTTTTTATAATCGTCAAAGTTTGGGACAAAATTAGGTCTTTTAATGAATATATGTAAAATGTAAACTTTTGTTTCATTCAGGAGGTCAGAAGACAGGGTCTTAAAGTTGCAGTTGTTAGGAATCCAAACCCTATTGATAATGACAAAAATGTCATTATCAACAAGGAAATGTTGGAAGGACCATTGATTCTTCAAAAATGTGAAGGTAGTGTGGGTTGTACATGGAGTTAGAAGCGCTGTTTAATAGGCGTCTTTAATAACCATGATGTGACATGACGACTTGTGTATGCGGATGAATAAAATGACATGATGGTTATTGGTAATGATTCATAATAATAAGTATTTTCACCATATATAATTAAGTTTAGGAACAATCAAAACCAAGTAATCTATAAACTTGGGTTAAGTTATGAAATTTATGTATGTTTCTTATTTATTATGGCATGCCTCATAATATATTCGTGCAAAATGAATCCGTTAATTATCCAAAACATATTATATTGAATCATGTGACTTATTAACTTACCAAACAAATAATAGATTTACACAAAGCTTGCCCGCCCATCGGGCGGGTCATGAAAAAAACATACATAAACACAATCAAATTGACAAACATTGCTACTATGCTTAAAAAATCTTTGTATAATATACAATTTTTAAAAACCAATATTTAGCAAAACAAAAAAACGTAAACAATAATTACAAATAAGAACACTAGAACCACCTTCATTCTTCAAAACTTTATTACAAAAAAAATTACATAAACAAAATGGTTTAAAAAATATTTCTATATAAATACATTTAAAAAAATTAGCCAAAAATAAAAATGAAAATAATAATCACAAGTCATACCCGGCCATAGGCGGGTTTTGCAACTAGTGTGTATATATATATATATATATATATATATAGAGTAGGGATCCAGTGAGAAGTAACTTATAATAAGAAGTGGTGAGAAGTGACTAAAACCACACATTTGAGATGCAACGACTTGCATTAGATGCATTTTTATTCATATAGATGCACCATTTTGAGTTTCGAACGTTAATTTGATGCGTAGATGGTGCAAATTGATTTTCATGATTTTGGCACATGCAGAGGAACAAAAAACAAGAGAAAAAATGAAATGCATCTAATATACGTATATGCATCTAATTAAAAGCTAGAAAACACATTACGATGCGTTATAATGCATCTAAGATTATAGAGATGCATCTAATTTAAGTCGGTGCATCTCGAATATGCGGTTATAGTTACTTCTTATCCTTCTTATTTTAAGAAAACTTCTTATTTGATCCTAACTCTATATATATATATATATATATATATATATATATAGAAAACCCATCCCGTTATTTTATATTAATTATATATTTTTAGAGTATTTTATTCAGTAAGATATGGAATGGGGGGGTGCGGGTGATGTATGCAAATTAATGCAAATAATGTGCCCGTGTAGATGTTCAACCCGCAACAACCAAATTGTTCCGATATGGTATACATTCGTCGTTTCGGTACCTCCGAAACTAGTAAGCTCTACTCACCCGAATGTGTCACACCCCCAAAAGGGGCCTGGACGGAATACGTGTCCGAAGGCGTGACGTCATTGCATACATCGCACAAGATCAAGTAAACGACCACTATATGGACGTTTGATAAAACATAACTTGTTGCTTTAGAAAAATCAAAATAAGTCTTACAATATTCTTGACATAAATGAAATAGTTTTAGCTGAAGCTTAAGTAAAATGCAGCGGAATCAGAACATGTTTTTAAGACAACGAGTATTTAAGTTTAAAGATAAACATTCTTGAAAGACACCCAGCAATGCATGCAACATCAAATAGCACCTCAAGAACAATCCAGCTAAGCACCTGGGAAAACATGATTAAAACAGTCAACATAAAGTTAGTGAATTCATAGGTTTGAATTGATGTAAGGTTAGACCACAAGATTTTAAAAGTGATGTGACTATTATAACGAATACAATATCACATGAGAAGTATTTACGTTGCACTAAGCTCATGACACTGATGCTAAATTAGGAGATACATATAATATGCAAAGTGATGATACTGTCCTATAGATGTCTGACCAAGACACCCCAAAGAGTTTCCAATATGATATATATTTGTTCGTTCATCGACACAAAAACAAGTAAGTGCTTGCTTACCCGGATAGGGATAATTAGTCCTAGATAGATTTATCTATAACATTCACACTTACTTACCCAATTGGTCTGTCATAAGTAATTAACGGTTCATGATAGTTCGGGCATGATAGTGGTCTAATCGCTACTTAGGCAACACGTAAACAGGAAATGATAACTGAAAACACTTGTGTCCAAAGTTTAAAACAAACAATGTTTCTCACCTCAAATTGTAAAACATTTATTCAAAACGAGTAAAAGTGGGGCTATGAACTCACCTTAGAGCGATGAGCGAATGATAATCACGTAAGAGAAAGATGATACACAATCCTAGCCGTCACCTAAAGGAATGACGCGTCTTAGGACTAAGATATGATATACGAAACCAAAAGCGAAATGCTTAACGACGAGAAGGCATCCATATGTGTTTGTGTCTTAGTTAGAAAAATGGTGTCGTTACGATGACAAAATGTCCATGATTAAAATACGCCACGGTTTACTAAAAGTTACTATTTTAGGAAAGTTTCTATTTTAGGAAAGTTCTAAGTTTCAAGATGTTAATGTTGTCCCTTGTATTTTGTTAAATCAGTATTTCTGAAAACGCTTTATCAATACCTAAACGCCTAACTTTTACATCCGTCTCGACGACTTATCTCAAAAGTTACTATTTTTAGAAGTCTTACGCTTTTATACATCCCAACATCACATAAATAAGTTCTTAACATTTCTAATGACTCTACTTAGTTTATTAGTGTTTCTATATGTTTTGTCAATGTTTTAAAACCTTAAAAATGTCCGAAAGTGTCCGAAAACCTTGATTTAATTTCCAATCAGCAACCTCATTTACTATTTTTCCAAAAAATGTTCCAAAATTTATTTCGCCATAATTTGACCGTTTTAAATCCGCTTTTAGTGTTTGATATATGAAAACCTATCTATTCGAAACAAGCTTCCCAAAAACTACCTTCACGTCTAATGAAAACATTTTTAAGTCTCCCAAAACCTCAAAACAAAATCGGATCAGCAACCATACACTTTACAAACGCTACCAAAAATCACCCAAACTTCGCATTAGTTCATATTCTAGCCCTAATCTCTCTCCATCAATATTTCGCCATCAAAACCACAATCAATACTAACCTAATCCTAAGATTTCTTTTATTGCAACACTCATGATCACTCATACTCACAACCAAAACCTTTTGTAAATCAAAGAATCATAAAACAATACTCGTTTATGTTTTAACTTGTTTATTTTCAAAAACCACAAACACATAAGCTTTGAAACTTGAGAATGATTCAAAAACCATAAAGAAATCACAATAGATGAAATAGAACACTTACAAGAAGAAGATGAGTAAAGTAACACACAAGATCTAACCCAAAATCATCTTAAAAAACCCACTTGATAAACCAAACCCTAACTCTTGAAATCTTTAGAAAACCTTAAAAACAAATGATCAAACCCTTAGAACACCCTTAGATATAGTTAGAAATAAGATTGGAATGTGTGAATCTTGATAGAAAATCAAAATAATGAATGTTTGTGTGGGTGTTTGTTGTTCGCGGCCAAGAGAGGAAAAAAAGAGAGATGAGAGCTCTTGGTGGCTTGTTGAAATGAAATGAATAACCTAAGTGAGATATAATAAGCTTTATATAAGGACAAACTAGGGTTTAAGATATTTTGTGAACCAATGCTTATCAAAGGAGGGATCAAAAGGCTAAGTGACCAACACACACCAAAGGTGTGTGTGGTGGGGGTTCGAACGTAAGGGAGCCAAGGAGGGGGGGAGGGGATAGGAGCCAAATGACCACTTCTTGGAATTAAATCAAAAGCTCATGGTTTAAGTTAGTGGAGAAGTGGTCCTTACCATGCAAGGTAACAAAAATATGTGTAAGAAGGTGTTGGATGCATGGGATAATACTACAAAGATGTCATTATCATACATGTGTATGTAAACATTTAAATTAAAGGTGAAAGATTCTCCAACATTTAATTAAGTGTGTGAGTTTGGGTGGGATTTAAGGGTAGGGGGAGGGAGACCACAAAAATTTTGACTTCTAAACCCGACATATACGATAACTAGAGCTTACAGATTTCTAGGGTTCCGTTTGATCAAAAATGCTAAAAATGTAAATATTACGCTAAACCGTAAAAATAAATATCAAGAGTGAATGTAAACTATGTAACACTTAGAAAAGATAAAATAATGCATATAATATCTAGACTAAACAAAATCCAAAGCCGGAACTCGTCCGATGACGTTTTTTAGATTTACGCGGGATAACCTCTCGGTTTTAAGTTAAATTCAAACGTAACGGATAAAATTCAAAATAATGATCGGAATAGTTTAAAATATTGACCTAAAATTTACGGGGTGTGACAACTAAGAACAAGGATAGTTTTATTCATTTCCTACACTAATCTAATCTAAGAGTTATTCTTGTGAGTGCGAACGTCGATGCGCTTTAGAATGTGATTAAGGATGAACCTCATTTCCTTACAGAGATCGTTGACAATGACTTGCGTGCGTTGACAATGATCACAAAACATTTCATGAGTGAGCATGGGAAAGGGATTATTGGGTCCCAAAGGTGGAAGTTGTGGTGGCAAAGGTGGAAGAGGGGGTTCCATTGCGGGAAAAGGCGGTGGTTGGTTAGCTAAACGTTGGATTGTATTAAACGATGGTCGTGGTGGTGGTAGATTGGTGGTTCTCGATGGCAAGTCTTTGAGGGAATCGAAGAATGGATGTGGTGAGGTAGGAGGAGTAGAGAAGATTAGCTCAACCGGGTTCAAGTTTATGGCTAACGGGGAGGATTGTTTGGATGGTTGTGATGGAGCGGGTGGAGAAGTCAAAGGTGGTGGAGTTGAATTGGGAGTGGTCAATAGTTTGCTTGGTGAGATTCCTAGAGATGTAATGGGAGAAAGAGGTGGTGACATGATGGGACTTAGTGGAGGGCCCGTTTGGTATTCGGTAGGAGGGGATAGGTTTTGGTATGGAGGAGAGATGGGATAAGGATTGACAAAACAACACGCACGGACACTTATTCTAGCGGTACGTTTGAACTCATTGGCTGACTTCTTATCTTTGTTTGTTTATGGCATTGTATGGTTAGTAAAAATTCTTGAAAGGGATGGGTGAAGGGATGTTTGGGACAAGGTAGCTATTTATAAAACAATAATTTTGGATGAGTAAATGCATTATCTCTTATTTTGGTAAAGATCTAATGATTAGATTTCCCTAAGGTTAACTTCGAAATCCTATGAACTGGTATAGGTTGAGATTGGTGGGAAAAGGTTGAGTTTGAAGTTCAGAATTCGGGTTTAATGTTGATGTACTGTTTAGCCGGTTCTGCCGGTTTCATGTGCAACATGGAACCGATCTTCAATAGCGAAGGGAACCGGCGTCTGTAGACCTGCAGAAAATGTTTTGTTCTAGTGTGTGCCTATATGAAAACAATGTGGAAGTGCGGTTAACTCGACTTAAAAGAAAGAAAAATATAATAATGAGATAGCCCAAAGCCTCCAGGATTTGATGTAGCTACAATTGAACGTACCCAAAAAAGCATATTGATCATGTTTTTCCTTAAGCGTTCAAGAGACATATGATGCAGGATAGAAAACGTTTTTACTTTGTAATAAGCAATGAAAAAAAGGTTTTATGTGTATCCTAGTTGTGTGAGTTGTTTTTGAAAGATGCTTTCGGGTTTTGTGTAACGAAAAGAAATTTTCATGAAGAGAATGCATACATATAGTAAATGTATAATGAGTATATATATTAGTATGATGAAAATTCCCAAAAGTTATTTTTGAGTGCATAAATAGATTCCTAGACTCAGAAAGAAGAGAAAAAAAATACGTACCTTGGTAGTTAATTAGGCATTTGGTTTCATGAGAACGATACCTAATCTAAGAAAGTTGAAAGGTTCTCTTTTGAGAGGTTTGGTTAAGATATCGGCTATGTTGTCCTCAAAGGAGACCTTCTTAATGGAGATGTTTCCTTTTTGAACATTGTCACGAAGAAAGTGATGTCGGATTTCTATATGTTTGGTACGGGAATGGAGAACGGGGTTTTTACTTAGGTCGATGGCTCCTTTATTTTCACAAAGGACGGGTATGTCATCTAATTTTATGTCATAGTCAACTAGGGCTTGTTTCATCCATAAAGCTTGTTGGCAAGCTTTTCTGGCGGAGACGTACCCGGCTTCGGTGGTGGAAATGGCAAGGCCAATTTGTTTCTTAGAGAACCACGATGTGAGGCAACATCCCATGAATGTGCACACACCGCTTGTACTTTTGCGATCGACATGGTCTCCCGCATGATCGGAATCGGCGTATACTATGGTTTTTACACCCGTTCCTTTGAGATATCATAGTCCTAAATGAGTTGTTCCCTTAATATATCTAAACATCCTTTTTACCGCTTCAAGATGAGAGGTTTTGGGATCTTCTTGAAAACGGACGCATAGGCAAACACTAAACATGATGTCCGGCCGAATAGCCGTTAGGTAGAGAAGGCTACCAATCATGCCACGATACTTTGTGTTGTCAACGGATTCCCGGATTCCCCGTCTTCATCCAGGGTGTGGAAATTGAGTTTGGTTTCGGATTGTATTGACCCATACGACAGAGGGAGAGCCTAAGGGCTCTGCTAAGGAGGATTGCTAAGGAAAAAAAGGAAACAATTACTTTCCTAAGTGAGATCATTCAAGCCAAAACAATGACATATGGTAGTGTTTGTTCTTTTTTTCCACATTCTATCATGATGTTCGGATCTTAGTGGGGGTTCTTGATGATTAATGACACCAAGCTACATTTCAGATGGAAACTCAAATAATCCCTTTTGACTAAAAAAAACATCCAAAGATCAATCGTCTAAAAAAGTCAAAACAAGGTGACCCTAATTAGAGCAATGCAAATGGAGATTACAAGTGTATAGAAGAGATTAAACCAAAATATATTATGTTAATGTGCATTTGGTATATGATGACAGTGGTGGATACAAGTATAGCATAAATATTTTTGTTGGTTTATGAAGCATGTATGGGTTTGGGTTGTTTTTTTTTGTTTTTTTTTTTTTTTTGGTTGTTTTGGTGTTTTTTTTTTTTTTTACAATTGTAGTGGTCACTTTCAAGGTACTGTATCTTTCAAGGTTTCTCTTTGTAGTGCAACAATTGCAAAACTCAAAACAGAACTTGTGTTAGTGGAGTTTTTGCATAGTGATTTGTTATTTAAGATGTTAGAAACCAGTTTCGGAATTGTTCAAAAAAAACCTAGTTGAAGCAAACCATATAAGGTTGGATCTAATGGAATTTGTTGGTTAAGGCTAAAATGATCAAATTCGGTTTGTGTTTTTGTGTTCTTGAGTGTGGATTAAGTGGGGAATAAGGACGTGGGTATGTTAGTAATTTCCTAAGCTTTTGACCATGATTGACAAAAATGATCGTTTGTGAAAAGGACAATGAGTGTAAAAAAGTTTGAACAACAAGATCGTTTGCAGGGGTGTTCATCGGTTCGATTTTAGGGTTTGTGGGTTGTATGGTTCAGTTTCGTTTGAAAATTTTCAAAGTCAAAATCAAACCAATTATCGAAAGGATAAAATCAAACCATACACCAAATTAGAATTCGTTTTGGTTTTGGTTAAAACCAAGAAAACCAAATTCAAATAAACTTAAAAAAAACCTTTTCCCTAAAACATAATCTAGAAGTTATAAATAAAAATCTAAATTTTTCAAATTAAATTAACAAATCAAAAGGTCTCACAAAATACTCAGGTAAATAAAAAAAAGAATCGAAAAGGTTTCAGAACTTAATGGATATAAATTAAAGCAAAATAGGGTACTTTCAAGCATCTAAACCCATTTGCAACTTCACTATACCTCAATATATATGAATTGTATGAATCAATTAGGTAAACTCTTGTTCAGTTGTTTTTGGATATGAATCAATGCTTGATTCGAAGAGTGATTAGTTTAAAAGATATTTTGAAAAACTAAGATTGCTAGTTAGGATAATAAGATAGAAAATTTGTATATATATAATTAATTTTTTTATGCGTATAAAGATATTCGGTTTTTTCGGTTTAGTTTGGTTTTCGTTTAAATACTTCGGTTCGGTTTCAAACCAGACAATACACCAATTAAAATTCTCGGTTCGGTTTTATTTGATTTTGGTTCGGTTTTATTCGATTTTGGTTCGGTTTATTTTCGGTTTGTCCGGTGTCAAACCAAACAATGAACACCCCTAAATTCGTTTGTGAGTATCCAAGTATAAAACCGAATTTTATAAAATTTTGGTCAAATTAAGAAATAATGAGATGTGATTATTTTTATAAAAAATTTAAACAAATTAATTAAAAAAAATCTTACTAAATAATGAATGATTTGATTTTTTTGAAATACAAAAGTTCTCACGTAAGTGCTTTCTTATATACTAGATGAATACCCGCACATAGCGCCGGAAATTCCTAGCGGTAAATAATTGTAGTTTCCTATTATGCATGGTACCTTCCTTTTTTGTTTGTGATTTGAATTAATTGGCGTGGACCCTTCCTTTTTGTTTATGATTTCAATTAATTGACGTGGAGTTTTTCAAAGTTTCCTTAGATAAGTATAGGATTTTTCAACATTCAAGATTTAAGAAATAGTGATTTTTCCTTTATAATTTAGTATAGAAAAGATATGACGAATTTTGTGATATATGTGTAATTCATTAATGCCCGTGTTACTCGTACAAGCCATAAAAATACACGGTTCACTTTAATACGTGATCCCATCGAGATGAGTAGATGAAGAGATATACCGTGTCTATAATGCAATAGACCTAAGATGTTGGAAAATGTCAACTTAGAAAGATGAAACTTAAAGTGAAAGCTAAAAGTCAAACCAGTGACAATTTCAAAGATCCATAATTAAATGATAGGCTGAAGCAATGTAGAATGCTTGTAAATAAGTTTTAGTTTACTAGTTTTACTATCTTATGGGTTGGACATTAGTGATCAAGACACATATTCATAAAGATCTATCAATAATTCAATAAACAAAGATGAACACAAAAAAACTTAATCAAGAAAGATCCTTCAAGTGCAAAGTTTCAATCTGTGCATTCAAATAACCATCACAATTTTATTCAATAAGCACATATCAACTTACCATCATCATTCAAATCCAATAAAATAAAAAACAATTGCAATATACAAACGAATCATGAAAAAAAAAACCTAAAAGAATGTCTAGCACAGTATAACATTACTCATAGAAAAACCTAACAAGGAATCTGCTCCGTAAACCATCGCATAACTTTTATAGGAAGCTTAATAAGTGCAACTCCTAGATTCGCAAGTCCGGCAAAACAACAACAACAATGACATAAACAGCTTATCACCGATCCAATGACCCAAATAACCGCACCAACGACTGAGAGCACCAATGCGATCAAAGCGAATGGTAGCCCGATCAAGAACCCGAGCGGCCTGCAACCTCCTTCTCCCATTTTTCGACTCGAGAGAATGTATGTTTTTGATGTTTGTTTGTGAGAAAAACAAGAGTTGAAAATTTTATAAGCGTCGGGTTTTTGAAAGTTGTTAATGCATGATATGTTTATATAATACTAGTTGTTATGGTTATGGGAATTATTATGCTATTGCATGGTGGTTTCATAGTTGACGAATATATACCCTTTGAACAAGTGTTTTATAATTGTGACAATGCATACAAAAATGAGAAACTACTAATTTACCCTAAAAAGTATTCAGTAACACATAAGGGTGATCACGGTCCGAAAACCAGACTGGACCGACCAAGACCGGACCGGACTGAAACCAAATTTGTCCAAAACGCCGGACCGAAATGGTCCGGTCCGGTACGGTACAACAAAGCATAATCGCCGGGTTTTTTTGTAAAACTGAACCGGACCGGACCAGATCGAAGACCGAATTTAAAGAAAAGAATAAATCGAGGACCGGACTGAAGACCGGATCAAAATATATTCGGTCCGGTTCGATCCGATTTCTCGGTCTGGTTCAATCGACGGTGCAAACCCGACCAACACATGTGCGCTGAAGTTAAGTTGTGTTTAAACGACGGATGAAAATATATACTATAACAGTTAACAAAAAAACAAAGGCAGGTTCGGGGTAAACTGAAATAAGCATTAGGGTTTAGAGATCAATTAAAATCCATCGATTAAAAAACATGGCTGGTAGATTTATGCCAGTAAACCCTTCTGTTTGCATGCCGACGTTAAGTCGTTCTAATAACCAGATTAATTTTAAGGTACGTCCCGTGTGTTTTTGTATTTTCTAGATACGTTATTACGAGTATAAACCCTAATCTTATGAAAATGTAAAGTGTTAATGAAATATATTCAGCAGAATTCGAGGTTGTTATCTTTTTCGCTATCCGGCCTCCATCACAATGCTGGCAGCATCAGGTTACTTCATACGACCCTGGTTAGTTTCATGGTTTTTTAGTATTTGCAATAACATTCTCGTATAGGGGTGGTTAAATTATCAGGCTTATGAGCTTAATTCAAATTGGAAAAGCTCATTAAGCTGAATAAACATAGCTTAAGTTCTTTTTTACAAAATCAAATGAGGCCGTAAGTTGGACAGATAAGCTAATCCAAACACCCACATAGTGCTCTTTACGTTATGTATTCGAGACTTTTAACCAAAAATAATAGGTTAACACGCCTTGGTTAAAAAAGACATTTTCCGGTTGGAAGAAACATGTCGTTCATTGATAAGTTGATAAAATAAATTTTTTCACACGCACCCTACCAATTATTTAATGTAGCTCTGTAGTATATAATCTGGTAAACATGATATCCGCATTACTGATTGTGTTGCTCTATCCGGATGGTTTTGTAGCAAAATACTACAACAACCAGCTTCCATTGTCGATCCACAAAAGCTGAAAATCTTGCAGAGACTAGTTCATTTGGTACACTTATTCTTTAGTTATTTCTTCCCTCCAACAAACATTTATTTAACTCACGATTGTTTCGTTTAATTATTTTGACAGGGGGTGATTTTGGAGTACGGAAACAATTTTTTCTCAACTTGCAAGCTGATCGGTTCAATTGTATGTTGTTTCCTTTGGAACTATTGAAGCGTTCCTTGGCTGCCCTGCTTCATCTCAAATCGCATAAGACTGAACCAATGAATGTATCATTTAACGAATTATTGGGTGTTGATGATATCGTACTTGAATTTCAAGATGTAAGTTTAGTCTTTTGTTGCACATTACTTGCTAATGACCTTAGTTATATCATCTTTGAAAAATTCTGCATTTTAACTTTGTAGATTATATCTATACTACATGAAAAGAGTGAATACAAGAACTTTAGGGCGAAGTTACCCATTGGAGTTTTCCTTTATGGTCCCGCACCGGAACTGGAAAAGGTACATTGGCTCATGCTATGGCTCGTGAAGCTAATGTACCATTTTTCTGCTTGTTATATTCGAAGGGGAGATGTAAGGATTAAAAGCCTTTTTGATGAGGCCAGAAGATGCTCACCATCCTTCGTCTTCATTGATTTTTTTTTTTTTTGAACGGCGGAGATATATATATATATATATATATATATATATTATATATATATATATAATAAATTAATCAGAAATATATAATATATATATATAAATCACATGCTATGTTAAGAAGTTAGCAAGGACGCAAATCAAGAACAATTACAAAAGAATACACAAAATACTTGGATTACAACACCAATCAACCCAAGATATACTAACAACACACACTTAGCTTCGAGAAGAATCCAAAAGTAAGATGTCCAAGTAATGCCATTCAGAATGATGTTGATCATATTAACCTTAACCGCCTGAAAAACAAGTAAGTTTCGAGCCCTCCATATCCACCATATAGCACATAGAACCACAACATCGAACAAAGAACTTATCTTCTCACCAAAATTCAAATCACCATCATCGGCCATTTCAAGAACATTCAAAGCGGTATCTAAAGGTATCACATCTAAGCCCGCGCTATTTACGAATCAAATCCCAAATATTGTGAAAAAGGCCAAAGACACAAAAAGCAGACAATGTGATCTCATCGAGAGCGCGATCTCTCGTTCTCATAATACGGACAGCAAAAGTAGATGAATAATGCCCAATGTCCTACATTTATCAATATTGCGCTCCTCGAATGGCATCGTCCTATAATTCACCATCTCACTCTGCATGCCACAATGATTGAGTTTATCCAGGTGGCGACAAGATTACTTTCCTCTCGAAGCTTGGCCCTAAAGATTCCCTCCACACTCACCTGAATCAATTAATAGCTCGCAAAGTGCTCGCGCAGCGAGCGGAGAACCCGATGGAGATGAAGTGACCAAAACAAGGAATCTTTGATGCGAAGGAACGAGCGCGATGCGATACTTGAGCGCGAGTTCATGTTGAAGACATTCAATTCACTTTCTTCCCTACAATTGACCCTGATGGGCCTCACGCCAACGACCCAAAGGAAACCCGTGAGCGATGACAAAATCTAAACCGACCACATAAGACCCACCTTTTGACACACACTATGACAGCCCGTTTGGATTACCAGCTTTTGATTCACTAGACAGCTTGTTTGTTTCCAGAGCAAAAAGACGGGGATATTTTTCAGAAAATGATGTGTTACCGCTCCAAATTTCTGTCCAAAATCTAGTATCGTGACCTGAGCCAATCTTTTTATGAAATGACGATGAAAAGGATATATCAATTTTTTCAAGTTCATTCCTAATAGAAACTATTTTTCCCCAGGTACCAGGAGAGCCAACATCACTAGCAACACCTAAATTTCCATCTGAACCATGAAAAGAACAAACGACTTTCTTCCAAAGCGAATTCTTTTCGGTTTTGAAGCGCCACCACCATTTAGCCAAAAGAGACCAATTGAGAGCTTTAAGACATCCAATATTTAGCCCACCAAATTCAGAAGACGATAGAACTTTATCCCATGCAATCCAAGAGATTTTACGAGAGTCACCGTGAGCTCCACCCCAAAAAAATTGTCTTCTAATTCCTTCCAAGACATTGATTACTTTCAAAGGGGCTCTAAAAAGAGAAAAATAGTACAAAGGAAGACTTCCTAACACGGATTTAACTAAGGTTAACCGGCCTCCGAATGAAACATTTTTTGCTTTCCAAGAAGATAACTTTTCACTAAATCGATCAATAATGGGTTGCCAGTGAACAGATCTCGACATGGAAGCTCCAACAGGAAGGCCTAAATATGTGAAAGGAAATGATGATGGCTCGCAAACAAGTTTTCTAGCTAAGGCTGAAACTTCGTTCCCTGGAACCCCGACACCAAAAAGTTTACTTTTTTTCAAGTTTATTTTTAGCCCGGAAGAAAGATAAAAACATCTAAGAATACGGACCAAGTTTTGGGCATTATCTTGAGACCATTCGCCCATAAAAATAACATCGTCGGCAAACTGAAGATGAGAAAGAGTAAGGTCAGAGTTTGGAATTTTAATACCATTAAATCTACCTCTACTCATGGCTTCTAACATAGCAACATGTAATCCTTCAGCGGCGATAATGAACAAAAATGGAGATAGGGGGTCACCTTGTCTAACCCCTCTTTTTAATTGAAATTCCATAGTCGGAGAACCATTTACTAAAACCGAAGTGAAAGCCGAGTTTAAACACCCTCGAATCCATTTACGCCAAATAGCACCAAAACCCATTTGAAGCATCATTGAATCAAGGAAATCCCAATTTAAAGAGTCAAATGCTTTCTCAAAATCAACTTTAAAGATTAGACATTTTTTGTTTTTCTTTTTAACCCATGAGATGACTTCATTTAAAATCAAAGGACCATCAAGAATATGCCTACCTTCCACATATGCAGTCTGAACCTCACTAATTACCGAAGAGATCACACTTTTCAATCTCATTGCTAAGATTTTAGCAATGATCTTATAAAGGCACCCAATGAGGCTAATAGGCCTATAATCACCAAGTAATATAGGATCACGGACCTTAGGAAGTAAGGAGATAAATGAAGAGTTACACCCCTTGTGAATAGTCCCAGTTTCATGAAAACGCATCACAAACTTAGCGATATCAGGAGAGAGCAAGTCCCAAAATTTCTTGATAAAATTAAACGTAAAACCATCGGGACCCGGAGATTTGTCATTACCACATTCCCAGACTGCACTCTTTATTTCCTCCAACGAAAAAGGAGACTCTAAAGAAGAACTCTGAACATCAGAAAGTTTCTTGAAGAAATTGCTCACCAAGGCAGGTCTAGAAAAAGAATCTTCCGCAAACTTAGAAGAGAAGAAATCAAAAACCTCATCTTTAATAAGAGAAGGATTTGTGACCCACGAACCACCAATGTGGAGGCCATGTAGACGATTTCACCTCTTTCTACCATTAATGTAGCCATGAAATAAGCTGGAGTTTTCGTCCCCTTCTTTATTGATTATGTAGACGACATTGCAAGCCAACGAGAAAATTGTGATTCTGACCCTAATTTAGTTGAGGTAAACACTATAATAAGAAATACGGCCTTAGAGGTTAAACATGTAATTTGTCTGTCAATGATCTTGTCATTTTGTTGTAACTATAAAACGCTCTAGCAATAACTGTTGGGAGTGGATAGGAAGACTCTTCCCCTTGGTTCTTGTCTTCTTGTTTTCCAGCTTAAACCCATAAAACATTTTAGCACTTAAAATCTATGGTATATTGATCTGCAGTTTAGTTTCTGTTTTTTCATGATATTATAGCTTCACACCGAGATGGAGAAGTGCAATAAGGATGGAAGCATGGTGGTGGTTATAACGCCAGTTCTACAAGACATTTCAAGTGACTGAACCAGACGAAGATTCTAGGCGAAAAAAGGCTCGTTTTTGTTTTAAAGATCACATCAAAGAGGAAGACGAAGAAGCCATTTGTAACCTTGTTGCTTCACAAACCTCCGGCTTAGTTTGGGCTCATCTTGAAGACATAGTCATTGATTCTAGAGCAGCGGCCAAGTATAGAGGTTTATTACAAATATTAAGAAACTAGCAACTTTCTTTTACATATTGATTAATACATCCTAATAGTGTGTCTGATCTATATTGTTCTAGGAGGTGGCCATGTGACAATAGATGATGTTCGTGAAGCTATTCGAGGTTTTGATGGCACTATCAAGCTAATGAAGATGATAGAATTACACAATAAACCATGCGACTGATAGTTGGATCTCAAAACTAGTCTTGCAATTCCATTTGGTTCATCCAACATTCCAACTATGGCTTATACGTATGCGTGATATCAACTGTAAATGACGAATATCAAATGTATGCGAAGGAAGAGATGCTCAAAATCTTTAAGCACATCTCCAATGTTTAATATCGTTTACGTATGTACAAAAACACTGTTAGCACCTTTTCTCCACCTATCTCGGTTACCTTATTATGAACCTTTCATCTCGAATGTATCGACTTATGTGTAATGACTTAACCTTACTAATCGATTTTTTTTTGTTCTAGTTTTCTAACATTTGGGCTTATTTTCCATACTATGTCAATACTACGTCATAATAAGATAAAAAAAATTGACATTAAAATGAAAGATAAATTGAACCAAATAATCTCATTGACCAAAAAAACATAGCGGCAAATGGCACTTACTCCAAATGGAGTATGTACCATTAGATGCTCCAAAAAACAAATGATTGTGATTTCAAAACAATTGAGAGATATATGCAAATATGTTGGTTTTCCTTCCAAGAAAAAAATGTTTGTATCGATCAATAAAAAGAATCCCCATACAGAACACAAATACAACACATACACCTATGGGACCAAAAATGGAGCACAAGCCATTGCCAGAGGCTAAAGTACTACCCTACAAATATATATTATATATCTGTACGTAATTACACAAGCAAGCATGTCAGATATCGATAATAATTGGGCCAATACATGTCTCAAACAAGTTGCTTAGAACAGGCTGCACCTCCCGTGAGCTGTGTTCACAGCACACCAACTCTACGAGCAGCGGAAACATCCTTGACGCATGCCTCCTAAAGCAACCCTTGTCTACTTCACTTAAAACCCTCAATGCCGACACAAGCAATGACGTTCTTGCCCCCAACTCTTCCTTCACCGCTGAATTCAATGGAAGAATCCAATGAACAGTAATTGGTTTCTGCACCTCTTCATGTTCCAATCTTGAACACTTCAAATAGATTTGTATAATTTTTTCACATATTGAAAAGAGTTGTGTTTCTATACCCATCTCCTCAGACAAAGATGGGTCGCTTGTCAATAAATGGTGCAACAGGTTGAGTATGTTTTGATAAGATTCATTTTCAAAATGTACTACAGGTGGGTCAGAAATCTCAAGGATGGAGCATGCTCTCTGCAGCTTCAAATGTAGTCCTGTTTCTGAACTCAATTCATGAGCATGAGACACCGTCTGAGAAAATATTTCAAGCACGATCTTGACACTTGAGGCCTTAAGCAAATGCTGCTGCATATTGTACAGATCAGTTGTCACCTGCAACCATTTTGCATTAGCATTTCTATCGATTAAAACATCGCCTGTTTCAAAATAAAAAGAAAGAGAAAAATAGACAACCTGCATGATAAGTAGTTGTGTAGATATATGGGTTTTCATTCTTGACACAACATATCCTGCCGTCTGCAAGTTGTCATCCTCATAGTCTTCAACTGTACCAGCATTACTACTAGTCAATGTCTCCCCATCATCATCGTCATCAAAGGAGGATTGAGCCACATTTGGTATGTCAATGTCAATCCTATCCATTATTCGTACAAGTTTTAGGAAACCTGGCAACATTGAAGCTGATGCTTCTTTCAAAGAAAGGAAGATGCATGACCACTCGTCTTCAGTAAGCATGCTCCCCACGTCACCTACCAAACGCATCAATCCAGAAACTCCAGTACTAGCAGAACCTTGACCTGGATTTCTAAACAATCCAGCTAGTAGTGAAACTACCGCACCTAAATGAGCCCTCATCACACCAAAAAAGTTGACATATAAATCTACTAAACACCGAGTAGCAACAGAACAAGTTTCAGAATCCCATGTACTTGGTGAAGACTGGTCGTTAATTGCTTTCTCTTTCTTGTCACTCACATGTTTGAAAACCGGAAAAATTACCGAATTGATAACAGTAATCCAAAATGAGCGAGAAAAAAGATGACCATGGTCCTTCAAAATGTTGAAAAGCACTTCCAAAGCACTCTTTCTGATTGCTTGTCTAGGATCAGATGTCAACATAGATAAACCTGAAACACCATCCAAGCTTAAATATAATAATCTGACATGGCTATATAACCAGTCATAATTTAAAACAAATTAAAAAATTAAGCGACATCTTTGTAAGTAGAAGTTTAACATACCACAAGAGGTCTGTTTTTGAGTTGATAGAATTAATTACAGCAACCATGTTGGTAATAGATATAGGGTTAATTCCATATATACCCAATTCAAACACTTCATACCATGTTATGTTTCATACGCCTACATAATATTTGATTTACAAAAAAACTTTTATTTGATTTTATAATGATTTGGGTAAATACGACAAATATGATGTTTAAATTGGATATATATGACATTATGATTTTTAGGTGGGTAAATATGACATTAGTATGTTTAAATTGGGTATATATGGAATTAACCCATAGATATATGGGAAACGATATATTAATAAAGAAAAAGGTCTTATGAGATGGTTTAAAGCATATATAAAATTACCACTGAGCAAAGGAATCCAATAGCATGCGTTCTCATCTTTATCCATCAAAGCTTGTTCATCATCAGCAGCTGCTGCTGCTTCCTTCACCACTGGAATGCTTGAATCATCATTGTCAGCAGCAGGAGCATTTTCTGTATTGCAAATAAGACCCCCTTCCGCAAGTTTGACAGCACAGAAGCGGAGAAAAGCAATGGCATTAAGGCTTACATCACTGTTAAATCTGCTATTGGTGAAGGTGATGAGGCATCTAACACAATCCGTGAACGTCACAGTCTCTGTCTCAGTTATATAAGGAAAATATTCGCGTACTATTTTCTCCATCGTCTCAAATGCCAACAACACAACGTTCTTCCTTTCATCAGCAGCAGCAGCTGTTAATGCCTGTCAGCAAATCGGCAAATCAGCAATGTCAGCCACATACAACTGCTCAGCATATTTGTTGCACACTTCCACCACTACTTTTGTAGATTGTAAAAGCATGATGGCCTGCTTGAATCTCAAGTTACATATATATATTGTGGATGATGCTATATTAAACTCCTATTGCAGTTCATATATAAGTTGTGATGTCATGTATGCCTACACGTCTATGACTCTATTATTCTATATATACATTGACAAGCATATTAAAAGAATGATCTAGATGGCACCCATCCCAGAGGATAGTCCATACGTAGATATCGCCTTCCTTCTCCCTATGGGATAAGAATGCATGTCTGACACGACCTCATGTATCGTTTGTTGTCATGCAAATGAAAAGCGGTCCTAATAGAAAAAAATCCCATTACAACAAACAAATGCGATGAGATCCTATCCTATGTGCATTCAAACCAATTTTACACTAGCTTAAAAAATCACTGTCTCATAAAATTTTATTTTTGAATAGAACAAAAATATGATACATTACAAATATGGTGCTATAACCTCAATAATGTATAAAAATAACATCATTGTTAATGAGATGTTCTATTGTTCAGCTTAATTTTTTCCATGATATATACAAACCTCTTTGTTGTCTTATGGTGAACTGTTGTAGGAACTAGTTCCCATTCAATCCATTACTCATTTTGACCTGTTATTTGATCTGAATCACCCTATTTATTTTACTGGGTTCGGACATGAAAAGATACAGTTTGTAACCGAATCTGAACACAAATTAAGTTAAGATTTAAAATGGAACACCATATACAGGCCTAGCTTTCAGTTACTCTCTTCCAACATATATTGACCATATTGTCTTAAGTACATGCATCGCCCTCCATGCATTGGAAAGTACAAACTAAAAATAAAACATTAAAGTTTCTTAAAATGCATGTATTAAATATCGGGCCAGTGAGTGGTGTCCTTTGAATCCTCCTAGGAATTAGTTTATTAGTTAGGTTATCCTAGGAAAGCTAGTTTGTGAAAATGTAACACGTAATATCCCCATGTAAAAAATTAAAGTTTTTACTCTCAAATTTTTTAGAACTAATGCAATATTTCCTGTAATAAATGCAAGGTTGCATTTCTGTTACAAGTTTGGAGTAATGCTATGTTTGAAGTATGGAACACGAGCTTAGAAATAACAATGAAAGCATGAATAAAGCATACCATGAAAACGCTTTTCCACCCAGACTTTACATTATCTACACGGCTCAGGATCATTTGTGAGAGGCAACGAACTATGAGTTCTCTGATTTCAACAGAGTTGCTTTTCTGCATGACGATCACAAAAGGTCTTAAGAACTCATTTTGGAAGTTATAGTTTGCCAGCTCTTCTCGCTCAAGAAATTTCATAGATAATTGGCGCAAGGAATCCATCACAAAGATGGCAACTGAGAGGTTTTCTGACAGGCCAACTGCAACGAAGAAATCTGAAAGGACACTCCATATGCGAGACCACACTAATCTGATTCGGTTCATGTTGTAGTGCCTGAAGAAAATTGAAATTATAAGGTGTGAAATTCTTATAGGGAAAGGCTTTGAAATTTGATCCAAGATCCCTTGCATAAGAGATCACGTGGACAGTTAATCAAGCCTAATTAAGGATATTGACAAAAGAATGAGGAATAAAAACATATGCATTTTCATGGTGATACAAGGATAGGATCTTACGCAACTTCAACTATTTTGGTCAGACTGAACACCCGCGGATCTGTTGGGGACTGTAATTCCGACATTGAAACTTTGCAAAGTGCTTTTACAAAAGCGACTATTGCTTCACTGTCCATCCTCTGGCTATGAGCAAAAATGTGGTTAAGCTCAAAATTTCCTATCTGTTCAAGCAGGTTCAAATTGGAAATGAAGTTGTTAATTTGATCCGGGGTCACCAATCCGGAGGTATTAGCTCCCAGTGAAGTGCTGTCATATGAACTGCCTCGAACAACTGCCATTACAACTGAATTCTGGAGGGTCCCTTTCTTTTTTAACGATGTAATACTGGACCTCAGTGATTTGTCGTCTGATTCAGTGTTTGATCCACTTAAGAAAGATGCATCAGATGGAGCACCCTCTCCCAACAATTGTAAATGCTCAAACCGAGATAGACAAGTCAATATGTGTTCCCAAGAATCCTGAAGATAATTTCCGTCCTCTATGGCGATTGCTATAATTGCCTATCAATAAATCAAACTTTAAAAATTAGTCTATAAATTAACAAACTGTTACTTGACAATTTGACATAAACCAGAGGAATGCTACGGTGTGTGCAGGGACAAAGCATCTATAGGGCGGGGGGGCGGTGTGGGGGGGCGGGGGGGTGGGGGGGGGGGGGAACGGGTGGGGGGGGGGGGGGGGGCGGGGGGGGGGGGGGGGGGGGCCCCTCCAAATTTGTTTTTGTCTTTACCGTGAATCGTACATTCAGTTAGTGCAAAGAAGTATTATTTAAAAAGTTGGCCGTCCTTGAATGTCTGTGTGTGGGTGGAGGGTTTGTTGAGTACCTTGACAGCATCAACATTTTTCTGCTTCATATCTGCAGCGCAATGAAGGTATGTGAACTTTGCAACAGTAGTGACAAATGCATCTCTCTGTGTCTGCATACCCATGACTGCAGTAACATGCACAGCATGCCTAATCCCCTGTAAGCAATGGTTAGTGGCTGCTTTATCATCACTCTGATCCAGAGTTACACTGAACGCAGCAAGCATTGGGCCCCAGCAGACTTCCACCATAAACCTCAATATTGCCGCATCTGCAACAGCATAGTAAGTAGACCTGCAACAGAACATGGTTTGGAATTCATAATCTATTTCTTTAATCAGGAACCACAAAACAGATATATAAGGTCGTTAGTTTTTAAATACAAAAAGGTTTAGAGCTTCAAATGGTCTTATTACATTACATGTCAGGAATCCCATTAAAAAAAAAAACTGCGGGACATATAGAAAATCTTAAATTATTAATGCCAATTAACAGAAAGTCAATTTATATTACTCTGATTTTCCTGATTTAGCCTTGAACTGCTCTTGGATGTGCCTTATAAGGGCTCCATTAGCACCCAATGGTTTTTCCTCTGTCTGCTTCCAAACAAGATTAAGTATACCATCCAAGCCCAGCAATCTGTTAACACTGTTTGTCTGCTTGCTCTGCTGTACTGAAGTTTCGGCTTTCATCTTGATTTCATTCTTCACAATTTGATCATAGATGGCACCCAAATAATCTTCAGGTAAGTCCTTCCCGTCATCAATCCCACGGTTGTTCCGAATAAAATCAGTTTTGCTCATCTTACACATAAACCAGCACAAAAGTCAGACAAATTCTAAGCAACCAATGCGACATGAAATGAATAGTATCAAAAATAACTATCCACACACCCAGATAAAACTTCCAAAAGTTCAACTCCATAAGGAAAATGGTGAAACCCATTTATAACAATAATGTTATAAATACAAATCGAGATAGCCTTTGTCAACATTATTCAAATATAAATTTCATCAATTTCTTCCATGTCCAGCATTCAATATGTTCAAAAATTGAAGCAAATATACTCTGCTGTAGAGAAGTCGGTTCGAGTAATGCACTGCATTTAATGATTGTATTCCAACATACTAAATTTATTGTTCCTGTTTTATTTTCTTAATTTGTTTTCAACAATACTAAATTTGGATAACATTTCCTTGATTTAAGAAACTTAATTAGAAAACATATTTAATGACTACCAACCCAGATAAATATACAGAAACTGTAACAAATGTCTCTATGAGCCATTACCAAGTAAAAGAAACAAAATAAGAAAGCAAACGACTTTGGTAATCTCACCTTGTCTTTCACCATGCTGTTATGGGCATCAGTATTCAGCATTATCACAGAATAGGCAAGAACATATGCTGTATCAGCACTGGTAAACGAATTAGGATTGCACTTGCAATAGCGTTCTGCAAATTTCTCCATGATGCGGTCAATTTTCTGCGCCTCACCAGGTAATCTAAAACCCCTTAGAAAAAATCTAATAGCCTCACCAAAGTCCATTCCATCAAAAATAAAGGAATCTACATAAGCATGCATTACTTTTAACGGAAACTCTTCCCTTTCACCCAGATAGTCACCAATAACAGTCTCATTCAATCCAGAAATGTTCTTCAAAAATAATGCAACTGCTTCCGGAGTACCATCAATTTTTTTGTTACTTATAAGGAACTCGATACCCTTTGAAGGTTTTCTATTGAACAGAGCAATCCCTTTCTGCAATAGCAAGGTAAAAGTTTTAGTATAAGATGGTATCAAAAGTTCAAATAAATATAGAGATCAGGTGAGCGTTAGACTAGAAAAATTAAAGTCATGTTAGAATTTGACTTGATTTTCTTAATATGAAAAACGATTAATTCATAACTCATTAAAAAACTTGGTTGTTTTTTGCTTAATAAAAAAAAGGCTGGAAATGATGATGGAGTAGAGGGTCTCCCTATATGAATCCTTTCCATATATGTTGTTGGGTGGGAGGCCCAATGCATAAGAAAACCAAATGCCTACATATAGGATTGATCAGATACTCCCTCTATTGCTAAATGGTTTTGGATTAGAACCCCGTGTAGGCTTAAAGCCTTAAATGTTGGGGATGTGGGCTAAGTTGTGGTCTCAACACATATTTCCCGGTATATACATTTGAATACATATAAAGGAGAAACAGCTCAGCTAACATTCAACAGATATAAAGATGAAAATATCTATGATATATTATTTCGTACCTGAAGTTCTAACTTATAAGCTCGTCTTTGTTCTAAAGTAGCTGTGGAATGGTCAGAAATTGGCTCTTGGTGCAAATCAATATCAGGAAGAATTGCTTCATCTCCTCCAAGACTTGTATTAGGCTCAACAACACTAACACTATCATTATCACCAACACTTGGGTTGCGTACACTAAATTCACCAATCCTAAGCTGCTGGTCCATCCAAACTCCCATGGACTTAATGATCATAACCAAGCACTTGACTGACTCAAGCCGAAATGTTAGATCATGCACCGGAGACAATGTTGTAGTGGAACCAGGAGGTGGACCTAGAGCAGTTTTCAGCAGACCATTCACAGTCCTGCAAATGTCTGACGGAATTAACAAGGTTTAAATACAATTTTTCACAATCCCTGCATAATAGCTATAACAGATGAAAAATTGAAAACGATACAAAGCAGCAAGTATGTAGGCATAAGAGGGGAGCAGACAGACAGACAATAATGTGTGATAAACACACCTACACTAAACACAAAAGGATAGCTGAAACAATGACAAGCAAAAACTACTGTGCCTAATACACCTCTATAATATTGTCCCCCCACTCGAATTCTTTAATTCAACTTCCAAGTGCTTACATTCTAATTGTAATAAACCAAGGAGACTACAAACATATGTGGAAGCAATCAAGAGAGTTTGGGTTCAGCTACCTCTTTATAATTCCAGTGGGCCTTAAATAGTTTAGCCTACGAAACCAGTTTTGCTGTATGACTCTTACAGAGGGCAAGACGAACACAATCATCACAGACAAACAGTCCCACAGACGTACAAATAAAAGAAAATTTGAAAAACAAATACCAAGCTAAAAGGCATTTCAATCTATGAATGTCTGCAGCTGCAATACTGCAGAAGCTTTTGCACAGCCACAAACAAACTGTTTAGCATTCATGACCCACTGTAAGAAGAAAAAAAAACGGAGGTCAAAACAACCAACGCCTCTTGGAAGTACAATAGATAGTGAAACACCTTATAATTAGCATTGGTGAGCTGGTGGCAACACAGCATTGTCCATCTCTCTGTTGTGGGAAAGCTATACATACAAATAAGTAACCCAGGTGGCCAGGCTTAAGTACCATATAGCATGTGATTTTCTGGCTATGATAATCAGCAAACTTACAGACCTAAGAATTAGAAAAAATGTAAATGATGCCTTATAGAGAGACACAATCAGTATCCATTTCCATCACTACAATAGACCGCATTCTCTAAATCAAGTATAGAATGAGTCCTACAGAAACTCATGAGTCATTAAACTTAAGAAATATAGCAGTAAACCAAGTAGTATTTGCTAACAGTCTAGACTATGGATCAACATTCTTGATTAACTGCAAGTTTAACATGTAGACTTTCACTAGCAGCTACAATCATATGAGTAGCGTAAATAACTTTTTTAATGGTTAGTTACCTTTCAAATATGTTTGGAGAATCAACATCACAATCATAGTTGACAAAAATGTCAATCATGATCTGTGAATCCTGAGATATTTTATCCAATAAACTGAGAACTGTCATCTTCTGTATGAAACTCGGCTGAAGCACGTTTTCCAGCACCCGGAGAATGAGCATCGGAAAAAATATCCCAATTTCTGATTTCAGCACAGATCTGAATTTTGATAATAAGCTCTGAAATATCGAACAGAGAAGCTGAAAAATTGACATTACTGACAGCGCGCTGTTCTTCAACAAGGACAAGCAAAGAAATTGTTTGATCACATTTAGGAACCTGCAGAATATGATATCCAGTCAACAAGCATCAGAAATCATGAACTTTTAAACTAATCTTGTAGACAAATATATATATAATAACAAGTCATCCCACATGCTACGGGAAACAAAGAGTAAACAAAAATTGACATTATCCATTTATGATAAGTATTAGAGCAAACATACATAACAGCTATCTTAAACATCTCTACACATCAATTTTGCTATGCATCAGTTGCGACCTTGGCGACATAGTGTATATGATGGTCTGACACTTTTATTAGAAGAACAAAGATACATAGAATAAATTATGCTTAACTAGGGTTATGAATATCTGAAGTCGGCCCCGCAGTTGAGCTCTAAAATATATATGCCATTGATAGTTATAAGAGCAAGAGAATTTTGGATGATCTCAAACCTAATAATGGATACGGTTGCTGTTAAGCTATGAAAACTGCAAAACGCTAAGAATGGATACGGTTGTTGTTAAGCTATGAAAATTGCAAAACGCTAAGATATGGATTTTAATAAATCGACTTGTTGTAACCTGTGGGCTCCTATGGTACAACTATTCTTAAAATATGATATTGCATATCTTTATCTTAGCTTTTAATGCTTCTGAGATTGATCAACTGTGGTTCTAATATACTATCTTACTTTTATTACAGTTAAGACTATATTATTTGCTAGTTGAATACAAAACATGGTTGGCACAATATGGGTGATTTTTATCAAGTTCATAGCTAAGTGGTGCGGCATTTGGTCAAGTAGACATACGATAACCGGCGTTACTAAAGCATCTTATATAAATAAAACTCTGATGGAGTTGTAGAGTGACTTGCCTCTCGTTTGTGCGCCATATCGGACCAGCATTATCCATGATAACCCTCAAGAGCTCAAGCGACAACATCTTTCCCCTCAACAGAATATGATCATCCGACTTGTCCTGAGAAGAGAATTTCATCGACAACTTACACAAATTCTTAAAAACTGCGACCCCGTCATCCCTTATCTTTGTATAACCACTCAAATCCTCCCCCACTGCCTTATCACCACCTTTTTCATCCACATTGTCATCATTGCTTTGCATTTCCGTTGGTGACAACGGAGATGCAGCACCACTATTGTTATTAAGCTCAACGACACTAGTAAAAACAACCTCGTTAATAAAATTCTGAACAAACTGAATAGAACTCCCTTCATTCAAATTCCTATCATTAAACTCCAAAAGGTCAGTGACGGAAACAGTATTAAACGTCGCAAGCTGAGAATCAGCCTCAACTCTAGCAAAAATAAGCGACATCATCTGCGCCAAGACCGCCTTAGCGCAGATCTGATTAGTCCCATTCACACCACCCAAATACACATTATAACACGTCTTAATAATCTGATTCAAACAATCGGCACGTATAAAAACAGTAGTCGACCTAACCGCAGACAACAAACATTTCAAAACAGCAAGCTCAACAGCCTCATCACCTAAACCACCACATTTACATATCGAATCAACAAGCCTATAAATAAGACTACCTACATTATTACCATCAATCTCACACCTAATAAGACGTAACGAAAACAAACGATAAACGCAGTCTAGTGCGGGCTCAGCGACTTTAGGAGAAGAGGAATCAATAGCTAAAGTTAAAGGAAGAATAAGCGATTCGGCATGGGGTAAAGACGAGACGCCGAAAAGAGGCGTTTTGTTCGAAAAGTTGGGATCGTCGGATAGGGATTGGAGAATGTCGAGGGCGGCTTTCGAAGCGGAGACGATGTGAGAGTGTTTACGCCATGCTGCATTTTTTATGATTTTGTCTAGTGATGGACCGAGTAGCCATCCGCACCGTGATTGACCGCCTAGGGTTTCAGATCCACCTGACATTCTTATTGCTTATTGCTTATTCAGATGAGCTGATCAATAAAAAGAAGAAGATGTGGTAGATCTTGGTTTTGACATTTTATAAATAAGTTTTATTACATTCACAGATTTGATCTGATTCTGAAATTTCTGTCTAGTTGGAAAATTCAAATTGTAAATGAAGAAAATCAACCTAATAATTATTTAATACGGACACGATGTAAGGAGTACTTGTTTTAGAAGCTAAACAAACAAACATACATAACTGGTCTTTACTTCTTTCTTAACTAACGCCTTTTTGTCTAATTAATTTTTGTTTCCCTGTGTCGGTTACCTCCTCCACTCCTCGTCAACTAAGGGGCTGTTTGGTATATATAGCCTATAGGAGAGTAGATTTTAAGTCCCGTTTGGTTTGTTGATGGTTTAGGTTTAAGGGTTTTTCTAACATGTGCCCCAGGAGCACATGTTAAGGTGGGGACATCAGGCCGTGTGTCACAGCCTGATTAACTGCTGGCTAATCAGGCTGTGACACACAGTTAGTTGTCCCACTTAACATGTGCTCTTGGGGCACATGTTAGAAAAACCCTAGGTTTAATATTAGAATTAAAATTTAGATGAGCTCGTTTGGTTTAGAGATGGGTTTAGAATTTGGATTTGATATTGGTTTAAGAGAAAGAAAAAAAATTTATTTAATAAATTTTATAATAAAATTATGGTTAATAATATTAATTTAAAATATAAATTATTATTTTACAACTAAAAGAGAAAGAGATAGAGTGAAAACATGATGGGCCCACTAAAAACCTGCCTACCTCTTTTTTTTAAAAAAAACTCATAATTTAAGTTTAGAAATCCAAATCTCAATGACTACAATTCAACCAAACAAATGTTTCATCTTTTTAAATCCAAAACCTATGAAACAAACACACCCCGTTAGATTTGTATGGATTTAAATTTGGAAAAAATTACGTGTTTCGTCCCTATGATTTATACCAAACATCAAGTTTCGTCCCTATTTCATTTTAATTACATTAGGCGTCCCTAATTTTGAAACTTGTAACGCTGGCCGTCTCTATTTTGGATGGTCGTTAACTTTTTCAGTTAAGTGTATTTAGTGGAGGGGTAATAGTGTCTTTTCAAGTGTATATCATAATTATTAAATGTTAGATAATATAAAATGGCTAAATACCCTCTTATTGATATTGTAAAATTACTAAAATAGCTTTTTCAATTTTTTGTTTTTCTATTATTATTATTATTATCAAATCAAATACAACTACTTTGACTGAAAAATCAGTTTTGTTTTTTCATTTTCCCTGAGGTCTATATTCCAAATCTTTTTCATCATCAAACCATCATTCACATATATACATCAAACCCTCATCTTCATCTTCATCAAAACCACCAACCTCCCATATTCCCCACTACAGAACCCTCGTTGCAACCACCACTAAACCACCATCAACAAAAAAAACAAAAAACCATGTTATAACAACTCCTAAACCCAAATTCGCACGTCATTATCCTCTTTTCCCAAAACACAAACAAGATTTATATAATCAAAACCAGTACAAAATAACCAAAACCAAATCCAAATCTCGATCTCAATTGATAATCCATATCCCACATAAGAATAACTCGTATCCTACATCACATAATCCACTGAAACAAAAAAAACCTTCACGACATAAAAAAAATTCATTACGGCTTAAATAAAAGATCTTGAATATCAAAATACTCAAAAGATCTTAGGGTTGCTGAGTGTTTGTTGAATGGAGTAGAGAATTAAGGAGGTGGTGATATTGGTGAAATGGTTGTGGGCTTCAGATTATGTAGAGGAACTGATAGAAAATGGTATATGGGTGTGCGCAGTTTAGAACTGATGTTATATTGGTTGGAGAAACTCAAAATGGTATATGGGTATGCTCAACTTAGATATGGTTGCATAGGTTGATGTTGATAGAAAGGTTGTATAGATATGGTTGTAATTTTTTCTTAAAAAAACATATATGGTTGTTGTAGATATAAGACCAGATCTGTGGTGGGTGGTGGGTGGTTATTGCGGCACAATAGATCTAAGATAGCTATTGTAAAGTTTGGGATTTTTGGTTCTTTTTTCTAAATTGAAGAAATTTGTTGAAGGGTTAGTGGGTGGGTGTTAGGCCAGCGGTTTGATGGTAGTCGGTTGTGGTTGGCAGTGGAGGACGAAGGTGGTTGGTCGTCAGCCACGGTGGTGGTTCGTGGCTAATGGTGGTGGTTCATCAGCGATGGTTATTGTTCGAGTAAGATGGAGGTTTTGTTGTGGTTTGTTGTTAGCATAGGTCGGTGGTCTATTATGAGGCGAGAGGTCTGTTGTTAGGCGGGGACTGGTGGTGGCCAATGGCGGTTGAGGTTGTGGGTTGATGTTGAAGATGATGATAATATTTGTTGATATGGTTTTATATGTGTGTTTGGGGTTGCTAGATCTTTGTGTAGATGATTATTGCAAGATCTTTGCTAGATCTTTGGGGTTGCTAGATCTTTTGTGTTTATGGTTTTTTTTGTAGAAGTGGATTTTACTGTGTGTATAAACTTTGTAGATTTAACTTTGTGTATGAACAAAAGAGATGAAGATGAATATTTATTTTTTACAATATTAATATTATAATTATGGAAAAGACCAAAATACCCCCACGAATATCAGACTTAACGGAAAAAGTTAACACCCATCGGGATCGTGAGCGTTACAAGTTTCAAAATTAGGGATGACTTGTGTATTTAAAATGAAATAGGGACGAAACTTGATGTTTGGTATAAACCATAGGGACGAAACATGTAATTTTTTCTTAAATTTGACTTTAGATTTGATGTAGGAGAGAGAAAATATATAATTAATATATAATTTTATATATAATAAGACTTTGTTTTCAAAATTAACGCAAAAAATGTGGTCATAAATGCACCACGTAATTTTGTGAGCCATATTCCACTAAACCCAACATGGAGAGCGTAGTATTTTACGATGCCGGATATATGGAATTTAGTGGGGTCATCTGAACCTATTTTCATAAACCATACGTTTCAATTCAGCCCAAAGCCCCAAACCCAAATCCTAGGTCTGAGCCCTCCATACCAAACGCACCTTTAAGGAATGATTTAATATTTAGGGTGCGTTTGGTTTGCGAAAAGACTTTGATTAGATTTGAACTTGAATATATTTAAATAATGATAGATTAAAAAAATTATATAATTTTTTTATGATTAAAAGCTTATAAGAAAAGATAAAATAAGTAAAGCATCAAATTGATATGCGGTTGAAATATAATTCATGAATATGTAGACAATATAAAGTAAAGTCAACATCAAAACCAAGGGAAGCAGTAAGGTTATACGAACGAAAAATATTTGGACATGATAGTTATGTCCAAAACACATTATAACAACCAAAATATCTTTTCAATCTAATCCTCAACCTAATATGTGTAATCCTTCATACCAAACGTATCCTTAATTCATTTGTTTGGTACAAGATGTAGAAATCACACCGGTTTTTTTTTCTTTCAAAAAGTGATTCCTCATGGGTTAGCTAGGTTTCTCTCTTGAATCCCACTGACACGGGCCCACATTTCACATCCAATGCATAAGTCTACATTGTTTCGTTATGTGTTTTAATTTTGTCCCCATAACTAGTGTATTTCTTTTTTAAACATTTATATTTTTTCTTATTATTTATTAAATAATAACATATAGTAATACATTTTCTTTCTCTTATATCAAATTCAAATCCAAATAAAAAACAAGGCCTTGTTTCTTTTTTGCTTAATGGGCTGTTTACTAACATTTTTTTTTGCAAGCAGGAAACTTGTATGTTTCTTTTTAGCTTTTTTCAAAAAGTAATCCTATTTGGGGAGGAGCACTAAAATCCATCTTCTTTCTACTCAAACACCCATAAAACTCTCTAAGTACAATCATACCCTCATTTTCATCAATTATCTCTTCCACTTTACTCATCCTAGTTTACACCCTTCCCACCAAACTTCATTCTGCCAATAGTTTCTTCTCGTCGTCGCTCTGGCGACCTTCTTTCCGTCGCTGTCACCACCGTGTCAGTGCATTGTTGCCCGGGTTGTTGAAATTGGGGGTTTATTGGTTATGAATTTATAGCATTTATTTGATATTTTTCATGAAGATTATTGATCAGTTTAACATGACAAAGATATATTTGAATTTCGAATTGGGTTTTGATTAAACTTCTTTAATATAAAGTTGATAAACTTTGTAGAGTATGGATCTGAGTGTAGTAGCTTGACTGTTGAACAATCTGGTACAAAGTAACTGATGATTTGAGGTGTTTACAAACATTGCAATCGGTGGTTTTGAAAGCTTTGTTTGGTGTTGTTTGTGTATGTGGGTTTAGATACCATTTGATGAAAGGGTAAAAAGGCCATTTTGATAAAAAAAAATTAGAAGGGAAAAGAAACACAATTTCTTCATGTATATGTTTACTAAAGGAGATACTTTATTGAGCTAGGACCATTATACACAAAGGAAAAAAAACACCCCCATAAACCCATATACAAACCAAACGGACCCCAAATCTACAAATGTAATATATTTTTTATAAAGTTCGTTTTAATCTATACATTTTAATCAAAACTAGATGATTACCCGAGCATAGCGGTAATGAGTCATATTAGCGTCAATTTATGTGTGCAGTTTTTATTTTGTTTTATGTATATATTAGTGTGGAGTAAGAGAAATTTAGATTAGATTGGATTTTCACTATGAGATTAGACTGGATGATGATCAACGAACAAGAGTTGGATTGGTTGTTCAATACAACAAAGAAAGATTGTATCTTCAAAAGTCCTGAAAGTTCATAGAAAGAAATATCGGATTTCGAAGATAGCCAACAATATGCTAATTAGGAGAAGACCCGAATGATTTACCCTTACAGGAGATTGTTATAACACAAAAAGTGTAAATCATATATTAGGGTCTTCTATGTATTTATGTAATAGTTTGTAGGTTGGTTTGTAATATTAAACGTTGTTTTGTTAGATTTATTACCGTCACAACACTTATATAGTTGCAAGAGAAAGCAATGGTTTGCAACAACCATAGGGTTGCGAGACATCCTTGTAATCTCGCAACACACTATATGTAAGGGTATAAATACCCATGCCTCATAAGAAATGAGATGCTTAAGACTCTCTATGCTTTCTTTCTCTTTCTCTCTTTAAATTAGAGTGTTCAAACTCACTTTCTCTCTAAATTAACGTGACATTTAGAATAATTATAAAATGATGATACCAAGATTGACGAGTCCAAATGGCGAGCTTTGACCGTCGAACACGTGGACCTGCTTATTTGTATCACTCAAAAAATAAGAAGTATCGTTAGAATCTATACGGGGCTTTCTCCCCGTAATACACTCTGACGATCAAGTCAGAAGTGATTATTACTTCAAAGCAATGTTTATATAAGATTGAGTAGAAAAAGGGAGAAGGCTTAGAATATTTTTGTGGTGTGTTGATGTCAAATGTATCTATCCCTATTTATAGCTTTTACTATACGCATACACATCCTTGTAAGTGGACGTACAACCCTGCCATCACCTCTATCAAATGTGAATGTAAGGTCTCTACCAAATGTGATTGTAAGGTCTTTGATAATTCACATGTACAACCTCTCTTTCTCATGATATTTTACAAAGTGAGCTTTTTATTTAATATGACAATATTAAAATATAATATGTATATAGTTGGCCTACTATTGGTATGTAATATGTAATTGTTATGAACACGAAAAGTGTCGGTCACTTCCATTATATCGTTTGATAGCTCGTAATTTAATATTTGGAAATTAGATAGGCTAGCTTAGGAAAAGCCCATTGGCCGGCCCCTATCTTATGTATAAATACCCTCTCCACACATGGAGAGGGTGTTGGTTGGTTGTTTCTTTTCTCATAATCTAAGTGTGTATTTTCTTGTTTACTTTCTCTCACTAAAAGCATCCTCCTAACCTCTTTCTCTCTCTAGATTTCTTCATTGTTCTTTGGTGTTATTGATTACATAAGTATTCTACAATTGGTATCAAGAGCCATGGGGTGATAGTGTTTGTGATTGTGTTTGTTTTTCTACACGTTTTCTTGGTTCGAACCATACAAAGGTTTTACAACTTTTGTGGGTTTAAAAACCATAAAGTTCACTACTTTCTTCTTTCTTAGTCTTTGTATTATCTAGTTGTACAAGCAAAACATTGGAAAAATCATAAAATCTTCACTTTTATAAGTTTTGGTTCGAAAAAGGGTTTTTGAGTTCAAAATCTTGATTTGAAAATTTTTGTGTTAAAAAGGTTAAAGTTTGTATTTTTAAGGTTCTACTAGGCTTAGATAAGTAAGTTGTACAAGAAATTTTAAGTAAAAACGTCAAAAAGTGAGTCTTTTAGTGTTTTGAAAAAGTTGAAGTTCGTTTTTGCAGGAGACGAATTAGTCATAAGTTTGAAGGCGAATTAATTCTTTTTCTGTTGAAGGCGAATTAGTGCTGGTTTTGCAAGGCCAATTAATATTTCTGTTGAAGGCGAATTAGTGTTGGTTTTGCAAGGCGAATTAATATTTCTGTTGAAGGCGAATTAGTTTTCTCGTTGGAAGGCGAATTACTGTTTTCTTTGGAAGGCGAATTACTGCTCTCCTTAGAAGGTGAATTACTGTTTTCTTTGGAAGGCTAATTACTACTCTCTTTGGAAGGCGAATTACTATTTTCTTTGAAAGGCAAATTACTAGTTTCTTCAAGGCGAATTAATTTTCATTCGTCAAGGCAAATTAGTATCTCTTCTATGCAAGGCGAATTAGATCTTTTCCTGAGGCGAATTAAAGTCTATTTGCAAGGCGAATTAAGGAGTTTTCTAAGGCGAATTTATCAACCTACTTGGAAGGCAATTTCTCCTTACTTTGAAGGCGAATTAATACCCGTTTCAGAGGCGAATTAATCATATTTGCTTTCGTGAATTATACTGTTTATTTCTTTGATTTGTAAAATCCTGTGAAACGTTATTTTCCGGTTTAATCAAGAATAGTAAAATCTCGTGTATTCTTAAGACCTAAAACACTTCAAACCAACTCACTTTAACACAATTACTTCGTATCACTGTCCGATCGACAAGTAATCTAATAACATCAAAATTAAAATGGATTCAATGATTCTAACTGGACAAAAGAATACTCTTGCTGAGTACATGATACTTTCTGGTGCTGACAATCGTCCACCAATGTTGGACAAAGACCTGTATGATTCTTGGAAAAGTAGAATGGAACTATACATGCAAAACAGAGAGCACGAAAGAATGATACTTGAATCAGTTGAACACGGTCCACTCATTTGGCCTAC
Organism: Tanacetum coccineum; assembly: GCA_026074375.1. Lineage (NCBI taxonomy): Eukaryota > Viridiplantae > Streptophyta > Magnoliopsida > Asterales > Asteraceae > Tanacetum > Tanacetum coccineum. The sequence continues at coordinate 74,443 of BQNB010008806.1, forward strand.
AATTGAAGAAAATGGGGTGACCATGACAAAGAAATATGCTGAATTGTCTCCTGCTGAGAAAATTCAAGCTGATTGTGATATGAAGGCAATTAATATCATTCTTCAAGGTCTACCAACTGATATCTATTCACTTGTGAATCATCACAGAGTTGCAAAGGATCTATGGGAAAAAGTTCAACTATTAATGCAAGGTACTTCTTTAACAAAGCAGGAAAGGGAGTGCAAATTGTATGATGCATTTGATAAGTTTACTCACATCAAGGGGGAATCACTTTATCTGTATTACTTGAGATTTACTCAGCTGATCAATGACATGAACATTTACAACATGAAACTGGAGCAATTTCAAGTTAATACTAAGTTCTTAAACAGTCTTCCACCTGAATGGAGTAAGTTTGTGACTAATGTCAAGCTTGTAAAAGATTTGCATACTACCAACTTTGATCAGCTTTATGCACATCTTGAACAACACGAACTTCATGCAAATGAAGTCCGTCTTATACGTGAACGCAATCAAGATTCACTTGCACTAGTTGCGAATCATCTAATGACACCACCTCACTTCAACACTTATTAGCTTTATACAACAATCCTCAGTTTCAACAACTGTTTTCACCATCTCAGTCTCATCAATATGGATCAACTCATCCCACACAATATTACTCAACTACTTATCCATCCACACCACATGCAATCACTTATCCATCAGCACCGTATCCACATGCTTACTCATCAACTATTCATCAAGAGGCTTGTCCACAACCACAATCTGTTCCTCAAATTGAATATACTGTCTCCACAGTTAATCAATAGAAACACCTTTCTCAATTTCCTCAAATAGACTCTGGTTTAGTAGTTCATGTGTTTAAGTAAGGAGATTACCCTATTGATGTCATCAACAAAATGATGTCATTTCTGTCTACCGTCGTCACATCTTGTTTCCCATCTACCAACAATCAGCTAAGAAACTCATCCAACCCAAGACAACAAGAAGTTATTCATGATGGAAGAGTGATTGTTCAACCACTTCATGGGAGACAAAATTCTTATGCTACTGGTACTTCAAGAACAAGAGCTAATACTTCAGGAACAAGAGAGAATTATTTAGGTCAACAAAGGATTGTGAAGTGTTTTAACTGCCAAGAGGAAGGTCATATGGCAAGACAGTGTCCAAATCCAAAGAAGAAAAGGGATGCTACGTGGTTCAGGGAAAAAGTTCTATTGGTCGAAGCTCAAGGAAATGGTAAAGTTCTTACTGAGGAAGAATTGGAATTCTTGGCAGATCCTGGTATTACAGAAGGTCAAGTTACACAGTCGGTCATCACACACAATGCAGCCTATCAAGCAGATGATTTGAATGCATATGATTCTGACTGTGATGAGATCTCTACAGCCAAAGCAGTTCTTATGGCCAATTTGTCTAGTTACAGATCAGATGTTCTCTCCGAGGTACCAATCTTTGACAACACTAATAATGATATGCTAAATTAAAGTGTGCAAAAGATGTCGTATTCTGAACCTTCTCATTTTGTTGAACATTCATAGAATGAGATACATAGTGATAGTAATATCATTCCGTACTCTCAGTATCTGATTGAATCACAAACTGCAGATGTTCAGGATATAAATTCTTCTGCACAACAAGATGCCTTGATATTATCTGTGTTTGAGCAACTGTCAAATCAAGTAACTAACTGTAACAAGGTCAATAATGACAATATAATTGCCAATGAAACCTTATCTGTTGAGCTTAAAAGATACAAAGAACGGGTAAAATTGCTAGAAAAAAGACAAAATGTGGATTTAGGTACTCGCGAAAAGCTTATAATAGATGATATAATTCGGGATAAAAATGCACAGTTTGCGGATTTTGAAAAAGAAATTAACAATCTTAAACAAACTCTTTCTGAACAATCAAAGGAAAAGAAATTGTTAACAAAAACATTTAATGCTTTCAAAAACGAATCCAATGAGAAAGAAGCTAAGAATATTAATACAGAAATTGCTTTGGAAAAGAAAGTTAAAGAACTGGACAACATTGTTTATAAAATGGGTCAATCCGCGCAAACTGTGCATATGCTCACAAAACTACAAGTTTTCTATGATATCAATCTGAAACAAGCTCTTGGTTTCCAAAATCCTTTCTATCTTAAGAAAGCTCAGCAGATTAGGCCAATGCTGTATGACGGTAATGTTATTGCTAAGGAAACCAATGTGATTTCAATTGTTGATTCTGAAGAGACTTTGATGCTTAAAGAAGAGAGTCGATCCAAAATGATTTTAAAACAAAATGATCCAATGGTCTTAGAAAAGAAAGTTAACACTAAATTAATTGATTATGCCGAGTTAAATCGATTATCTAAAGATTTTGGTAAACGTTTTGTCCTACAACGAGAACTGTTTGATGAACAAGCTTTACACCCTATTATTGACCAATCTGCTTCTTCGCTTGTCAAAATTGAGGCTCCTTGAGAACTTCCTAAGGTAAGCCTGGTTAATACAAGCCTTAAAAAGCTTAAATACCATCTTAGCCAATTTGACAATGTGGTGAAAAAGTGGATCACACCCAATGCTTTAACCGAAGGGGAATGGGGGTTTGAACACACTAAAGCTGTTTTTCAAAATGAAATAATTCCATTTTTAAAGACTTTAAAAGACATATTTAATGTTTTTGATAAAGATCTTTTAAATGAGGTAACAGAAGTACAAACAGTTTTTAACCAGATGGAAGCTGCTGTTCAACAGTATCATGTAGACAAACAGTGTTTTGAAATTCAAAAGAAACAATTTTTGTTTGAAAACGATCGACTCTTGGATCAAATCATTTCTCAAGATATTGTGAATATTGTTGTGAATTCTTTGTTGGATGAGAATACTCCTGTAAATGTGAATTCTTTTGTTGCAATGAATGATTCTGTGAATTATGTGGAAATGTGCAACAAGTGTCTGGACCTTGAAGCTGAGCTTATCAAACAACATAACATGGTTGAAAAAGATGAGTATAATAGACTTTCAAAAAGATTTTCTGAACTTGAACAACACTGCATTTCTCTTGAAATTGCAATGCAACTC
>BQNB010008806.1:87514-88699 GCA_026074375.1 Tanacetum coccineum
CAAGACCTGTTTCCACAAGACTGCAACTACACGAACAAGCCCTATTATGCTACTATAATGCCTTCCTAACTTCAGTTAAACCTAAGACGTACAAAGATGCACTAACTCAGTCATGCTGGATTGAGGCAATGCAAGAAGAGCTACATGAATTTGAACGTCTTAAAGTCTGAAAAATCGTTCCTCGTCCAGATAAAGTGATGGTTATTACTTTAAAATAGATATATAAGGTCAAATTGGATGAATTGGGGGGAATCTTGAAAAATAAGGCAAGATTGGTAGCTCGTGGATACCGTTAGGAAGAGGGAATTGATTTCAAAGAATCCTTTGCTCCCGTGGCTAGACTAGAAGTTGTTCGGATATTGCTCGCGTTTGCTGCTCATATGAATATGATTGTCTACCAGATGGATGTAAAGACGGCATTTTTGAATGATATTTTGCGTGAAGAAGTCTACGTTAGCCAACCGGATGGATTTGTGGATCCAGACAATCCTAATCACCTGTACAGATTGAAGAAAGCTCTATATGGGTTAAAATAGGATCCACGCGCGTGGTATGATCTATTGTCAACGTTTCTGCTATCTCAAGGATTCTCCAAAGGCATGGTTGATCCCACATTGTTCATCAGCAGAAAAGGCAAAGATATCCTCCTGGTACAAATCTATGTTGATGATATTATTTTTGCTTCTTCTACTACTACTGAACTCTGTGATAAATTTTCTAAGATAATGTGTTCCAAATTCAAGATGTCAATGATGGGCAAAATATCATTTTTCTTAGGACTACAAATTTCAAAGAGTCATAGAGGTATCTTTTTAAACCAATCAAAATATGCTCTAGAACACTTAAGAAGTACGAAATGGAATCTTGTGACCTAATGGATACTCCAATGGTGGAGAAATCAAAATTGGATGAGGATACACAAGGGAAAGTCGTTGATCCTACACATTATCGTGGCATAGTTGGCACCCTTATGTACCTAACATCCAGTAGACCAGACCTGGTATATGATGTCTGTATGTGTGCTCGGTATCAGGCTCGGCCTACCGAAAAGCACCCACATGCTATAAAAAGAATCTTTTGATATCTAAGAGGAACCGTCAATCGGGGACTATGGTACTCAAAGGATTTTGCTATTGCTCTATGATAACACTTTAATTACACACACACACACACACACACACACAC
>BQNB010008807.1:0-29982 GCA_026074375.1 Tanacetum coccineum
TTCAAAGGCGAGATCATCCCATGTAGCGACTTTCGTCTCGGCACATCCCAACCTTGCGGCTAAGTGACCAAGCTTTTTACACCCCACAGAGACTAGTATCGGGACTCACGGACCTTCGGTTTGAAAACTCTTAGGTTTTCCATATATACATAAAATCACAACTTAAAACGAAATAGTCTTAGTTCAAAAGCATATTTAAATTTAAGAAAAAGAGGTTTTCCCTATATTTATTAAATCACATTTACTACACTTAATCTAATTACACATCCTTTAAACTAAGGAAATCCTCGACCTTTTAGAAGGCTGCAACATCGGTTGTGAGCCGGCAAGATGCAGCAAACTTTTATCAGTCTCGGATTATTATTCTTACTATGGGCGTTCTTTTGAAGACTGCCACATCGGTTGTGAGCCGACAAGAGGCAATAAACTTTTATTAGCCCACAGTTTATATTATTACCTTAATCATCATTTTTTTCCATTAAACTTTATACCACGATATAGAGAAGACTTCTTTTTGGAAAATTTAAGTATAAATTTGAACTAAGACAAAAAATGTTATTGACTACATTTCAAAAATTTTTGATTTAAATTTAATTTTCAAAAATAGCACGTATTATTAGTCCGGTTAGGAGCTTATGGGATAAAAAGCCACAAATTACACTTATGAGCTTGTAAGATTTCCAAATAATCCTTGTTTAGCGTCCAACTCATACTTTATCATTTTTCGTTCTTCGCAAAGATCCGCGAATGCTTAGTCTAAAAGTTAAGGAACAAGCTAGAGCTTAACACGCTCGATCGAGTCAAAATTTATTCTTATTCTACCTAACAGGAAAGTCAAAATTGTGACAAAACACTTATTTTATTTTTGAAATTTTTTAAATTTTTTCATTTTTGGTATTTTGGTGGTAAAAACGGGATTACGTGAAAACAACGACCGCAGGCACAATCAAATAGATAGATCCCCCCATACTAGAACTAAACATTGTCCTCAATGTTTTACAAAGGGTCTCTACGTAAATCTAAGGCCGTTTATTAAGTATGCCAAAAGAAAACGTTAGTCGATAAAATTTTAGGATATTAGATTCCCAAATGAAGCTGAGGATATGAAGCTTGAGTGATCGAAGGACAAAACCGTGAGCACGAGAGTCATCACAATCTGGGAAATCCTAGACAATAAACCATAAAACACAAAACATGAGAGAAGGTAGAGGCGAGCCTCCTCACAACACACTTATTCATTAATAAAACTAAGGGATAAGCATGGGTTGCCACCCACCAAGCGCCTTGTTTTTGTTAACCGAGTCACAAGCTCGACTCGACCTCGAATTCATTGGTCCATGGGGGAGCAAGTGGAATATAAAATCTCAATCGGACTTTCTTTTAAGTGGTTTGGATAAACATTGAATTTCATGAAAGTTCCACTCCGATGAGATACACCCGGCATAAAAGAATGATAAATGGAGATGCCAGGGTCAAAAATGGTATCTTCATTCCCGAAGGAGAGAAGATATGGAGGAGTAACGGGATACGTGAGAAAAGAAAGAAAGATCCATACAACATAAGCGAAGAGAGGAGATTGGTCATCCTCGAATGGTAAATTCACATTTGTCGTAGAAGAAACGTTCTCACGAATCCCGGGGTCAATAGAAGTCAAATCTCCCAGATCGGGCTCACTCTTAAAATAAACACATTCAAGATCCGGAAGAGAAATATCAGCATGAATAGTGGTACTGCCACTATTCTTCTCTTCAATATCAAATTTAAAAGTTTCAAGCTCGGGAGTTGTTTCAAATTTTTCCAAGAAGGAGTCACCATCCTCAACGGGGATAGGAGACTTGATCACAAAAGAATCCATAGTGAAATCCCCCGAATCGGGTTCACTATCACAAAAGAATGCTTCATAATCTGGAAGAGATAAATAAGAAGTGGGATTGCCACTACTTTTCTCTTCCAAATTAAAGCAGAAAGTCTCGGACTCGGGTAAAGAATTATAAGAAATGTTGGTCTCCTCCAGGAAAGAGTTAGGAGATGTGGAGGGAGACTTGGTCACAAAATCAGAAGATGGAGTGGGATTGTCTTTTAACGCTTCGATCTTAGCAATGAGAAGATTGATTTTCGATAACTTTTCACGAAGTACATCGTCCTCAAGCTCTCCATCTTCCGGGTGAAAATCCTTCACCTCCTCTAAGCTTACGAGCTCAGAATGGGGAGGTGATGCCTCAACATAATCGATGTTGTCAATAGAGAAAGAATCGTCATCAATCGAAGTAGAATCATCGTTAGAATCGGAGAAATCCTCAAATTGATCTTTTGAAATGTCAAGAGGCGGAGAATTATCACGAAAAGGCACATCACACATTTTGTCGGAAATACCCTCGGACTCACTTGGGATTGGGACAAGGTCCTTAACACTATACTTTATTAATTCGTCTGATTCTGTTGCCGGAATAGTGTCGAGATGCTCATCCTCCATTATGAGAGAGTCAATGGGCTCATTGGTTGATAAAACGGGTGTGATTGCAATGGTATAGTCCTCGTCATCATCATCATCATCATAGTAGACGATAGGACTATTCCAACTTGGAGTATTTATGTACTCTGCCAACTCCTTGTGAATATTTTGCATATCATCATGAAGTTTACGAAATAACTCTAGAATACCCTCCGGTTGATATTGCTTGTCTTCAAAAGCATGCTCAATTTCAGAAATTGTCTCCCATGCTAGTGATACAACCTTTGGCGCTTCATAAAAAGAAAATCGATTAAACTTTCGTAAGAAAATTTGCACAGAGTTAATTAGGTTTCTTTTATCTTGCAAAAATTCCAAACTTGTTTCTTCTTGAGGGGGTTGATGAACGACGGAATATTGCATGGGTTGAGTATTAATGTTAGCCGCCCGTTCCTCTGCTAGTAATTCTGCACAAGTTTTTTTTGAATCGGTTGATGAATGACGGGGTGTTGTGGCGGTTCAAATTGGTCAAAACCAGAATAATTAGACTCATAACAAAGATTAGGCTCATAATAATTCATCGGTTGACATTGAAATGTCTCATGAGGACCTCTGCAATTTCCACAACAAGGTTCGTAGAAGATCACTTGTTGACATTGAAAAGTCTCATGCGGGCCCCCACAGCGGGTACAAAAAATATATTGTTGTTGAAAACATTGAAAATTTTATGGGAAATTAAAGTCTTGATTGTAACACGGTTCCAGATTATATATAAATGGAACTTGAGGTGGACAATCGTGACCATAATGAGCATCGTTCCCACAAAACTCATAAGAATACGTCGGGGGTTGTGGAGGTGGGTTAGGAGAATCATCCACAAAATTAAGATTGGACTCATAAGTGAATGAATTTTCATCTCCAGAATAGCATGTCAGATAAAAACTTGGCAAAGTTTGTGGGAACTCATCAACGTCTTGATTGTGACACGGTTCCGGATTAGAGATAATCGGAACTTTCGGTGGACAATTATAGCCATAATGAGCACCGTTCCCACAAGACTCACAAGTACATCGTTGACAAAAGATATCGTCTAACGAATCACCACACCCGTAACAACAATGGTGGTCAATATGTGGAGGACTTTGTGAAGAATTTTTATCGGGGTCCTGATTGAAGACGAATGGCTCTTGAGGTGCATTAACAACGTTAGTATTGTCATTGGATGACTCAGAAGTGTTTAGAAAGTCTTGGAAGATTTCATTTTCATTACAAATTGTAAACCAAATTTCCTTCAATTTCTTTCGTAATAGAGCACATTGTTGGCAATATAGACCATCAAACGGGTTTCCACACTTAGGACAATTATGAGGGGGTCGTTGAGATGAGTCGGGTGTTTTATTAGGATCACGAACAAACTTGTCTACGAAACCCCCTTTAGAACAACCACATGATTTATTGTACAAAGCTCCACAAGACGAACATTCTTTAATCGTGTAAATAGGATTCAAACGATAATCGAGTGACGCCATAAGAATTAAACAATATAGAGGGATAAGAAGAAGAATTAAATGGCAAAGAGGTTAAAGGAGATTATTTTTGGTTTTTTGAGTTTTTTAAACAACATATTTTATTAAAGGACAAAATGAGACCGAATAACTTAAACCAATAATCAACTTGCTTCACGGTAGCTCTCTAAAAGAAAAACGCACAAAGGAGCGGAGGAGCGGGAAAGCGCGAAGCTATTAAAAACCTTCTCCTTTCGGGTCGTAGTTCCTCGGAACAACCCTCCTTATACCCCTCTTATAGTTTGTTAATCTCTTAAAGGTGAGCCGTACTTCACAAGTGACACAAAGGCAAGTTTTAATCTTTTGTTTGGGAACTTATTATGATAATGCTCAAGTTGAGAGCATTATATTGATAATGATTTTTATTATTTGGGTTTTTCTAACATGTTCCTCAGGGGCACATGTTAAGGTGGGGACATCAGGCTGTGTGTCACAGCCTGATTGGCCAGCAGTTATTTGTGGGGCCTGATAATGATTAATAACAATAACTGCTGGCCAATCAGGCTGTGACACACAGCCTGTGTCCCCACCTTAACATGTGCCCCTGGGGCACATGTTAGAAAAACCCTTATTATTTAAAGACAATGTTTTTATGTTTTTGATTTTTCTTGTTTTTATATACTAATAAAAGAAAATGAAAAATATTTTTGTATTTTTATATTTTTATAAAGAAAATAACTTCACAAGGAAGGATCTTCAAAGCACTAATTGTCAAACGTTGAAACGACAATCGTATACACTCCTCCCCGGCAGCGGCGCCAAAATGATAATCACCTTTTTAGGGGTAATTATATATCAAATAGTATAATAAAATATCAAATATAAAATCCCCGCAAGTCAACCTAGTCAACCCTTTAGGAAAAATGTCAAGAAACTCACGGGTATAATATAAATGATTCTGGGCAAGTGATCACCCGGGTCGTTCTCCCAACGAGGCGTGCAATGGAAAGTCGAGAGTCGGTTTGATATTTGATGTTTGAATAACAAAGATTTGATTGGGTTTTCTAAATCTACAGGAAAAAACAATTAAAAGGCAAGCTAAACTAAAAACGAAAGCAAATACGAAATTAAAAACATTAACGGGAATCCTAAAAAAAACGAACGCGACTTAAAACCTAAATTATCAAAATTTAATCCTAACATGATTTTTTACCTTTTGTATAAATCCTAAATAACTAAAATGCAAGAACAAATAAAGGAAACCCTAAAACGTAAGCAATTAAGGTGAAAAAAATGAAGAAAAACAATAACGGGACCAAATCTCGTTCTTTAAAAAACCAAATTTTACAAATTTAACCCTACGAAAGCAAATTTAATTTTCCTAAGTCTTATTTTTTTGACTTTTTTTTAATTTTATATGAATTAAAAACAAATTTACACTAAATAAAAGATTAAAAATAGTAAACTAATTTAGAAACATCTGAAAAATTTATGAAAAGTGCTTTGAATAGTGCTGAATTTAGGAAAAATAAAATGAGTAAAACAGCTAGAGAAATAAGCAGGAAATAAGCTTAAAATAAGCTGATAAACTAAAAGGAGAAACAAGGTTAAATAATTAATGGTGTAACATAAGACCAGATGGCCATACTGGTGTTAATGGTTAGTATGTGTGTTGTTTAGGACGTGTGTGTGCAAAGGGAGAGGTCACAGGTTCGACCCCTATGGCCTCTCCTTTTTATGAAACATTTTTTTAATTTTCTTTTTGCAAAATGCTAGAATAAGCAAAAAATAAGCAACATTAAAAAAGGCAACTTTTTACACAACTCAGAAATAAGCTAGAAAAGAGCTTTAAAAGATGACAGATTTCTTACAAAGCCTTTTTTTACTAAGCCTAAACTGTTTGGCTTTTTAAACACAATAAGCAAATGAAAAAGGGCAAATAAGCTTAAATAGAAAAAGTCCTAATCCTAATAAGCACTTGTGAACAAAATTAAGCAAAGAAAAATAAGCTAAACTAAGCTTAAGGACATAATCACTTAAAGGCTAAAAATTCTAAACTAAATAGACTAATAAGCCTAAATAAGCTCTAACCTAATTTATATTAGCTAAAAGCGCCTAAGTCTAACCTAATAAGCAGTACTACACACAAAGTAAGCAATCCTAATAAGCTATAAGCTCAGAATTGCAAATGAGCTTAATTGACCAAATCTGCTAACCTAAAGGCCAAAATGGCACTTTCTAGCTTATTTTTAACCTAGAAAATAGATCCTTATAGCTTAGAGGTTTATAGCACTAAAAAGCTTATACAATAATCTTCTAAAATCATCAAAGAAAAAGTATTTTGAAACACAAATAAGCCATGAAAAAACTTGATAAAAAAGTTGATCATACTCAGTAGTTGTTGAGTTTTTTAAAGTTTTTTTCAAAGATAAAAGGCTTATTGCAGCCCTATATTAAGCTATGTAATTAAAGACTAAATTACGAAATAAGCTAAAACAGTTTACCTACTATATCTAAAGAGCTTATGTTATGATTTTCAGAACCTAAAGCTAACATTAACTAACCTAAATTGAGATTGAAAAAAGGGACTTTTTAAAACTTTTGAGACTTAAGAAACTAGACAGAATTTTTGACTAAAAACCAAAAGATAATTGCACACTAAAGCTAACTATAATCTACTGCATTTTAACCAAAAATGAGCATGAAAACAACTTTTACAAGCACTTAATCAAAATCCAATCATATAAACTAAAATATGAAATTGGAAATCCACAGATTCAAATCATGGTTAAATTGAACTTAAAATTTGAGATTTAAACAAAAACTTCTAATGGAAACTAACTTTTAGGCCTAGTTAAAGCTTATTGAAACTGACTTAAAGACCTAAAACACGTTTATACCCATTTTGACCCATTTTGTATCTTATGCTAAACACTCCCTTAAGTTGACAGATTATGTTTTTAAGCTCAAAAAGATTTCAAATAAGCTTTTATAACAAAGAAAAGTTAAGCATTAAGTATATTAAGACTAATTTAGCAAATGCTAACAAGAAGTAAGCCCTAAATAATAAGCTATCCTAATAAGCATATTTGACTTAAAAATGACAAAAACTTGTAAAACTCAAAATAATTTAATTCTAAACTAAAAACTAGTCCTAATAAGCTGCTATTAGACAGATTAAGCACAACTAAGCATAGAATAATAAGCCATAAGCAGAAATAAGCATTCAAACAGTAAATAAGCTAGAAAGGTAAAAGTGAAAACTTATAAAACCCTTTGCACAAACAAGGGTATAAAAGGCTTTTAGAGCAATTCTATAAAGCACTAGCTTGTCAAAGACAAGCTAGTAGTGTCCATAAGCCCATCCCTTTTTGGCTTATCATTTAACATTTTAGCTGAGGTAATTTAAGAATGGATTTTTGAGTGAACTTTTCTTAAACATTTATAACTAAATGAAAGTCTAGATTGACAGATTAATCAAGAGCTTATTAGAGCTTATCAAAACTTGTAATTCGTTAACATAAGTAAAAATAGAATTTTATAAGAAACTTAAAATTTCATTAATAAAAAAACATTTACAAGGCTTGGAAAGTAAAATGACAGAAATTTTAAAGACAATAAAACATTAAAAGTAAAATTATACTACTTCTACAACTACTACTTTCTACATATGAAATCCTAAGCCTATTTATAGAAAACACTAAGGTCTTGAGCTGTGCTTGTTTTGTTTTTGTTGTGAGAGGCTTCAAGCGCAATCCTAACCCTCAATCTTTCTTGTTCACCAAGTCTATTGATCTCAGCCATTGATTCCTTATCATTGCCCCAACAGCCAAAGAGATTTCATAGGATTGTTAAGGTGTTTTTGGAGTGATATGATGTGGGGTTAAGTGTGGGGTGATGGGTTTTGTTTGGTAGTTGCAGGGATGGGGAAAGTGACAGATGAATAGCGGTCCTTGACGGGAAAATTGATTTGGGTGTTTGATTTTATAACGGGTTAAGGGAAAAGGATGAGTGGTGCAAAGGTTTTGGGGAATAAGGGGCTAATGGTGTAAGTTTTAAGGATGTAGGGACTAACTTTGTTAGTCCTTAAGGACTAACAATGTTAAAGGGTTAAGGGTGTTGGGCTAATGGCGTTAAATGGGGTTTGGGCCTAGTTAAATGGTTTTAGGCTTATACTTGGGCCGGGTTTTAATAAATAATGGGTTAAAGGGTTTTAGGTTTATAAGTGTGTAGTGGGCTGACCCGGCCCACTAAAAAGGGTACGGGTTGGACCACTTTGACATTTTAGGGTTTTTGGGTTCATTTTTCGATGCTCTTTTTATTGCCGTATCCTAGGGTTGACTTTTGACTTTGACTTTTGTAAAGATCGTTTAAGCTCCTGTTTGTTTAGAACATGATCTAGGATGAATTAATAACAAAGGCGGAATATTCAAACGTTGAATCATTGTTATTAATACAAGGTTTTTCATCATCATCACCTAAGATACATGACTACTACAAGCCCCAATCTTACCTGATCAATGGTAAGACGGTTACATCAACAGGAATCATAAGATCATTGGGGCTACACCACCATGCTAGCATCTATCTCTTGTGGGACGTGTAAACCCACACACACAACACGTTTTACAGCTTTGGTGCACACACACTTTTTGGCACACTAAAACTATATGCCTGGACCTCCTTTTATAGTATAAGGAGGTTAAGGTTTACATGGAAACTAATAAAAGATATTAAATAAGTAAATCATCTAATGTTTATCTTGATATCTTTTCATCTTTATCTCTTTTTGACCAAATCTTCATTTTCTCCTACATCTTGTAGAATCCCATAATGACGACTTTGGTCCTTCTTGTTTCCATCTTGTTTCATTCATGTTTTGTCTTATCAACTCAAATATAATTCCCAACAATCTTCCCCTAGTTGATAATGACAAAACCAAATAAGCACGAACTTCCCCTGAAGTTAATATACGAATGAAAACTTCCCCTTAAGCTACCAAGGATCTACAAGTTGCAAATCATCAAATCTTCTTCCCCTTTTTGTCAATATCAAATAGGAGACTAAAGTATGCAACTTTGATCTTCACAACTACGAACCAATATTACACTTCTAATCCAAGTATTCCAATGACCCAAATTGCCCTCCATTACGCACCTTAAGAAAAATGAACTTGAGCAGTAGAAACTTACACTAGCAGTAGTAACAAAGGCTAGCAGTAGTAAAAACCTTCACCTCATGTAGCACATGTAAATGGTTAAACATTTTGACAACAAGCTTCCCCTGAAACCCATATGTTAACCATTTCTTGAATGTAGGCTCTATGTAATGATTACTGATGAAGAAAACTAAGTATTACCAATTTGATGCTGAAGTAGAACAACCCAAACTTGTGTCTTATATCTTGCACTATCCACGTGACTTCGAACGTATACCCAAAACCGATGTATAAGGAGACCGCAATCTCTTGACAATAATCCTCATCTTCTATGAGACACATAACCAAAGTGATAGCAAATGTGAGCATTGAGCACCATAAGAAAAATCACACACCTTTGCTAGATTTGTCAAGTCTTCGTCACAACATTGAAAACACAAACAAGTTACCTCCTGCTAAAAGGTATGATAAAACACAAACCCAAATAATTCGACTTCATCTTCAAATAATTGATAAACAATAATCTTCGTAATCAATTAAACCAATAAAATACGAGCCTTTAAATCAGTTAAGAACCAAAAACCAAAAATCTTATGTGTGTGTTATCCGATATCTGTCAAAGCTAGCAGTATTAACTTCTTTTATCGGACAAGGCTAGCAGTTGTAATTGCTTCTAGCAGTACTAACTTCCTTTAACCCAAACAGTATTAACATAGGAAGCAGTATTAACTTTATTGAACCCGAGCAATATTAACTACTTAAATTCAATAGCAGTATTAATATATTAACTTTTTAATCCCAAACAGTAGTAACTAACTGCTTTTACCACAAGCAGTAGTAACTGCTTTTATATCTTAGCAGTATTAACTTATGACTTACTACTGTTCTTCCATACTAGGCAACACAAAGTACATTAGCAGCATTAACCATCCTTCACATCATTAAGTATATACTTGGCAGCACTAAGTATGTACTAGAGCCCTAGTAGCATTAACTGAGTCGAGTAGCACTAATTTAAACAATAGCAGAAACTATATCCAAGCAGCATTAATCTTCTTTAACAACATTAACTTTGATACAAATCCAACAGTAGTAACTGCTAACCTTAGCAATAGTAACCATCCTATTACCAGTTGTATACCAGCTGATCTAGATCATTGCCTTGAAAGTTTTCGTGTCTTTTGATTTAAGCAAGATAATGATCAAGAATAACATTAACATCCTTTTCTTCCAAATGATGACCACCATAGATACCATTAGTACAAACCCTAACTTTATACAATCACGGCTTATCAAGAAAACTCTAAAAGAGTTTGAATGAATTCATACCAAGCCGTGTATACGCCACATTAGATCCGAATATAAAAAATATATAAACCCCAATTGTCCAGGGTTTGATCAGTTAGAGCACAACGGATCGAAAATAATCCTAAATAAATAGTAACAAAGCTTACCAATCGTATTGCATACCTAAACAGGTAGAGAGGATGATTATAAGCATCATTATAGCACTGAATCTTCATAACCACATAAAACTTTCACTGCACGATTTCTTGAAAATTAGGGGTTTTAGGGTTTCTTTAAAACCTTATAGATCCTAGATCGAGAGCCACCAAGGCTCTGGTACCAATTGTGAAGATCGTTTAAGCTCCTGTTTGTTTAGAACATGATCTAGGATGAATTAATAACAAAGGCGGAATATTCAAACGTTGAATCATTGTTATTAATACAAGGTTTTTCATCATCATCACCTAAGATACATGACTACTACAAGCCCCAATCTTACCTGATCAATGGTAAGACGGTTACATCAACAGGAATCATAAGATCCTTGGGGCTACACCACCATGCTAGCATCTATCTCTTGTGGGACGTGTAAACCCACACACACAACACGTTTTACAGCTTTGGTGCACACACACTTTTTGGCACACTAAAACTATATGCATGGACCTCCTTTTATAGAAAATATATGACTGGACCTCCTTTTATAGTTATAAGGAGTTAAGGTTTAAATGGAACTAATAAATGATATTAAATAAAGTAAATCATCTAATTTTTATCTGATATATTTTTCTTATTTTCTCTTTTTGCCAAAATCTTCATTTTCTCTATACATCTTGTAGAATCCCTAAGGACGACTTTGTCTTTGGTACTTCTTGTTTCTATCTTGTTTCATTTATCTTTTTTGTAGCTTATCAACTTAATATAAATTCAACATCTTCCCCTAGATGATAATCACAAAACCAAATAAGCACGAACTCTCCTGAAGTTAATATACGAATGAAAAACTTCCCCCTTAAGCTAACAAGGATCTACAAGTTGCCAAATCATCAAATCTTCTGCCCTCTTTTTGTCAATATCTAAATAGTGAGACTAAGTATGCAACTTTGATATTCACAACTATGAACCATATTAACTTCTAATCCAGTATTCCAATGATCCCAATTGCCATCCATTAACGCACCTTAAGAAAAATGAACTTCAGCAGTAGAAACTTTCCATAGCGTGTTTAACAAAGGGCTTAGTAGTAGAAAAAACCTTTACCTATGTAGCACATGTAAATGGTTAACATTATTGTCAACAAGCTTTCCCTATAAACCCATAGTTAACCAGTTCGTAGATGGTAGGCTCTATATAATGATTACTGATGAAGAAAACTAAGTATTACCAATTTAGTGCTGAAGTAGAAAACCCAAACTTGTGTATATATCTTATACTATCACGTGACATCGAACGTATTCCAAAACCAATGAATCAGGGACCGCACAATCTCTTTACAAATTATCCTCATATTTTATGAACACATAACCAAAGTGGTAGCAAATGTGAGCATTGAGCATCATAAGAAAAATCACACACCTTTGCTAGATTTGTCAAGTCTTCGTTACAACATTGAAAACACAAACAAGTTACCTCCTGCTAAAAGGTATGATAAAACATAAACCCAAATAATTCCACTTCATCTTCAAATAGGTGATAAATAATAATCTTCGTAATCAATTAAACCAATAAAATACGAGCCTTTAAATCAGTTAAGAACCAAAAACCAAATATATTATGTGTATGTTATCCGATATCTGTCAAAGCTAGCGGTATTAACTTCTTTTATTGGACAAGGCTAGCAGTTGTAATTGCTTCTAGCAGTACTAACTTCCTTTAACACAAACATTATTAACATAGGAAGTAATATTAACTTTATTAAACCCGAGCAGTATTAACTGCTTAAATTCAATAGCAGTATTAAAATCATGAAGCAGTATTAACTTATGACTTACTACTGTTCTTCCATACTAGGCAGCACAAAGTACATTAGCAGCATTAACCATCCTTGACAGCATTAAATATATACTTGGTAGCTCTAAGTATGTACTAGAGCCCTAGCAGCATTAACTGAGTCGAGCAACACTAATTTAAACAAACAGCAGAAACTATATCCAAGCAGCATTAATCTTCTTTAACAACATTAACTTTCTATAAAAATCCAACAGTAGTAACTGCTAACCCTAGCAGTAGTAACCATCCTATTACCAATTGTATACCAGCTGATCTAGATCATTGCCTTGAAAGTTTCCATGTCTTCTGATTTATGCACGATAATGATCAAGAATAACATTAACATCATTCTCTTCCAAATCATGATTACCATAGATACCATTAATGCAAACCCCAACTTTATAAAATCACGGCTTATGAAGAAAAATCTAAAAGAGTTTGAATGAATTCATACCAAGACGTGTATACACCACATCAGATTCGAATAAAAAAAATATATAAACCCTAATTGTCTAGGGTTTGATCAGTTAAAGCACAACGGATCAAAAAGAATCCCAAATAAATAGTAACAAAGCTTACCAATCGTATTACATACCCAAACAGGTAGAGAGGATGATTATAAGCATCATTATAGCACTGAATCTTCATAACCACATAAAACTTTCACTGCACGATTTCTTGAAAATTAAGGGTTTTAAGGTTTCTTTAAAACCTTGTAAATCCTAGATCAGAGCCACCAAGGCTCTGGTACCAATTGTGAAGATCGTTTAAGCTCCTGTTTGTGTAGAACATGATCTAGGATGAATTAATAACAAAGGCGGAATATTTAAACGTCAAATCATTGTTATTAATACAAGGTTTTTCATCATCATCACCTAAGATACATGAATACTACAAGCCCTAATCTTACCTGATCAATGGTAAGACAGTTACATCAACAAGAATCATAAGATCCTTGGGGCTACACCACTATGCTAACATCTATCTCTTGTGGGACGTGTAAACCCACACACATAACATGTTTTACAGCTTTGGTGCACACACACTTTTTGGCACACTAAAACTATATGCTTGGACCTCCTTTTATAGTATAAGGAGGTTAAGGTTTACATGGAAACTAATAAAAGATATTAATAAGTAATTCATCTAAAGTTTATCTTGATATATTTTCATCTTTATCTCTTTTTGAACAAATCTTCATTTTCTCCTACATCTTGTAGAATCCCATAATGACGACCTTGGTCCTTCTTGTTTCCATCTTGTTTCATTCATGTTTTGTCTTATCAACTCAAATATAATTCCCAACAACTTTGTTGACTTTGGCTTTGACTTTTTGGCTTTTCACGCTCTTTCCATTCTCGTGCTTGGTTTTGTTGGCTTTTTTGTCCTTTTCTTAGATATCCGTTACCTGCACAATACAAATGCAAAACACACGAATACAATGTATTTTTGGTATGTTTTTAGTCTTTTAAGCACGTTTTATTAGGTAAAAGGTATGTGTAATTAAGCACATACCACTTTGTCCACAAAGTTTAAGACGTTGATTCAGACATAGGTTTAGATTTAGCGAAGAGATGAGGGTATTTCTTCTTCATTTGGTCTTCGCGTTCCCAAGTGAATTTAAGACCTCGACTTGAATTCAATGTACCTTAACAATAGGGATACAACTTTGTTTCAATTGCTTCACTTCGCGTTCCATTATCTCGACCGGTTCCTCGATAAAGTTTAACTTATTGTCGATCTGAATTTCATCTAATGAAATAGCAAGCGGTTCGTCAGCGTAAAACTTCTTCTAATTAGAAACATGGTAAGTGCAATGAACACGACTTAATTGATCTGGGAGTTCAAGTTTGTAAGAAACCGTTCCAACCTTAGCGAGTACCTTAAATGGTCTAATATAACGAGGGTTTAACTTTCCCTGTTTGCCGAAACGTAGCACCCCTTTCCATGGTGACACTTTGAACATGACCATATCTCCAACCTAAAACTCAATGGGCTTATGATTCCTATCAGCTAAACTCTTTTGCCTATCATGAGCGGCTTGAATACGCTTCTTGATCTGAAAGATTTTCTCAGTTGTTTCATGGACAATTTCTGGGCCAGTGAGCTAAGCGTCTCCAACCTCAGCCCAACAAATGGATGATCAACACATGCGACCGTACAGAGCCTCGAATGGTGCAACTTTGATACTAGTGTGATAACTGTTATTGTAAGAAAACTTCACCAAATGTAGGTGTCTATCCCAACCTTTCCCAAAATCAATCACACAAGCACGCAACATGTCCTCCAAAGTTTGGATGGTTCTTTCACTTTGACCATCGGTTTGAGGATAGTAAACCGTACTCATATCCAATTGAGTACCTAAGCTTTATTTAGCAATTGCCAGAATTGAGATGTAAATCTACCATCTCGATCAGAAATAATCGAAACTGGTACACCATGCTTTGAGACAACTTCCTTTAAGTATTGTCTCATCAACTTCTCCATTGAGTCGTTTTCCTTCATTGGCAGAAAATAAGAGGATTTTGTGAGTCGATCAACAATTACCCAAATTGTATTTTGTCTAGTCGACGTCCTTGGCAACATAGTAACGAAATCCATAGTAATGTTCTCCTACTTCCATACTGGGATCATAGGTTGAACCAATAGACCGGATGGTTTTTGGTATTCAGCCTTGACCTTAGCACAGGTCAAACACTTACTGACATAGGTGGCAATCTCAGCCTTCATATTTGGCCACCAATAAAGCTTCTATAAATCTTGATACATCTTGTCCGATCCAGGATGTATTGAATATTTTGACTTATGCGACTCATGCATAATCACTCCTCTTAAATTACCAAGATTAGGTATCCAACTTCTTCCATTCAAACATAATGTTCCATCAGTACGCGGCTCTAGCTTCTTAATCATACCACACAAATCTTCAGTTCCATAATTTTCCTCTTTTCTTGCCTCGTTTTGAGCCTTCATAATCTCCACAGGAAGATTCAAACCTACCGTCATAACCAAAGCTCGAACTCGTAATGGCTTGATCTGTTCCTGTCAGCTAAAGGCATCCGCCACCACGTTCGCTTTTCTTAGATGATAACAAATCTCACAATCGTAATCACTTAATAACTCTAACCATCTATGTTGTCTCATGTTCAACTCCTTCTGATCTAGAATATGTTGAAAAATCTTATGATCAGTGAACACAACGTACTTCATGCCATACAAATAATGTCTCCACATCTTAAGAGCGAACACCACAGCTCCCAACTCTAAATCATTTGTCATGTAGTTCTTCTTATGGATCTTGTTGGGAATTAAGGGCCTCTACAAAGTTAATACTACTAAATCAACTTAGTACTACTCAGATTATAACTACTAGTATTAACTGGTTAGTACTGCCCAAAGAAAGTTAGTACTACCAGTACTAAACTTAATACTGTTAGAGGACTTTGTACTGCTGAATGAAGATTACAACTACCAGAAGAAGATAAAGACGTGTGAAGTGATATGTATGGACTGATTCAATGTATATCCTATATAGTTAGAAGATATGTTGATATCTTATAGAAGTTTAGAAGATTTGTAGTTATCTTGTAAAGGACTCCTTGGTGTATAAAAGGAGATCCTAGGTTATGGTTTAGAATAACACATCAATCAGTCTTTCCTTGTATTTATAGCTTCAAGGTTGTAAACCCTAGTACTAGACAGAGTACTCGTATTATTCATCATAATAATATTGAAGCTTTTTGGTTATATTCATTGTTCATTCATTCTACTGCATTACAGTTTACTATTACATAGATATTCTTCTAAGTATTAAAGAGTAGATTCCGCATACTCTTTAGTATCAACAAAGTTTCTAGCATAGTTGTCTTGAATCTATTCAATACAACTAATCCTTTTTACAAGGTTTGCAAGATCTAGTTGGGATCAACAAGTGGTATCAGAGCCTTGTGTTATGAAACTTTGATCTAGAAGAAACAATCAAGAAGAACTCTTTTTACAAAAGAGATGGATCTAGAAACTACACAAAATAATGCTGCTGCAAAACTACCACTTCTCAAGCAAGGTGAATATGAGATGTGGAGACTCATAATAGAGCAATACTTTCAAATTCAAGACTATGCTCTATGGGATGTCATAGAGAATGACAACTCTTTCAAACCAACAGCACGAACAATAACAAATGCTGATGGTACTTCTACTTCAATGATACCAGGTGTTGTTACTACTAAAGAGAATACCCAAAAGAAGAATGATGTAAAAGCCAGAAGTATGTTGCCGATGGCACTTCCAAATGAGCATCTACTAAGATTTAATCAATACAAGGATGCCAAGACTTTGTTTGATGCCATACAAACAAGATTTGGTGGCAATGATGCCACAAAGAAGACTCAAAAGACACTTCTGAAATAGAGGTATGAGAACTTCAATGCTCCAAGCACAGAGTCACTTGATTCTATCTTTAACATGCTTCAAAAAATGTTAGCCAGTTGGCCATCTTGGGTGAAAACATTTCTCAAGAAGATCTCAATTTAAAGTTCTTAAGAAGTCTGCCTTCTAAATGGAACACTCATTTTGTGGTCTGGAGGAATAAACCAGATCTTGACACAATAAGCTTTGATGATCTCTACAACAATTTCAAGATTGTTAAATAAGAGGCCAAAAGAACTGCAACATCAAGCACAAGCTTAAGCTCTCAGAATATGGCCTTTGTTTCATCTCCTAGCAGTATCAATGAAGTTAATACTGCTAAGGTTCAAGTTAGTACTGCTACCTCTTCAGTTATTATTGATAGTACTCTTGATAGTACGGCTAACTTAAGTGATACCACTATCTATGCTTTTCTGGCCAATCAACTAAATGGGTCTCAACTTGTACATGAAGACCTAGAAAAAATCCATGAAGATGATCTTGAAGAAATAGATTTAAAGTGGCAATTGGCATTACTAAGTATGAGAGCAAGGAGATATTACCAGAGAATTAGGAAGAAGATCACTATCAATGGAAGTGATACTGCAGCATATGACAAGTCCAAGGTAGAATGTTTCAACTGTCATAAGATGGGACATTTTGCAAGGGAATGCAGAAGTCCTAGGAATTAAGAAAGCAGGCCTAGGAATCATGATAATGGGAACAGGAATCAAGATAGCTTAAGTAGGACTGTGAATGTGGAAGAAACTTCTTCCAAAGCAATGGTGGCTATTGATGAAGCTGGTTTTGATTGGAGCTTTATGGCAGAAGAGGAAGTGACTACAAACATGGCACTTATGGCTTTCTCAGACTCTGAGGTATATAATGACAAAACTTGCTCTAACACCTGTCTTAAAAGCTTTGAAACTCTTAAAACTCAACTTGATAATTTAAGAGTAGAATTTAATAAATCTGAGTTTAATCTAGCTACTTATAAAAGAGGGTTAGCATCTATAGAAGAACAACTTGTCTTTTACAAGAAAAATGAAGTTATGTTTAGTGATTAAATTACTGTTCTAAAAAGAGATGCCTCATTTAAAGACTCAGAAATCATTGCTCTTAAAAGTGAGATAGAGAAGCTTAAGAAAGAAAAAGAGTGTAATCAGATTAAAATTGACAAGTTTGAAAATGCTTCTAAATGCTTAGACAAATTAATAGGGAGCCAAATATCTAATAACAGTAGAAAAGGTGTGGGGTATACCACCTCCACCTACAAGCTTATTTGCACCCCTAACTATTGATTTCTCCAACTATAGTCTTGAGGAGTTCCAACATCCTGAGTTTAAAGGCTATGGACCTAAGGCCAGTAAGAGTGTCTATGTAGATACCTCTAATGAGGTTAACAAAACTCCTGATACCCCATTGGTTGAGGGGTTGGTGTTAGAGAAAGAGAAGCAAACTGTTTTTCCTACTAAAATAGAATTTGTTAAACAACAAGACAAAATAACTAGGAAACCAGTTAAGTATGTAGAGATGTACAGATCATAAAAACCTATGGGAAATCAAAGAAACTGGAATAATCCTAAATCCCAACATCTAGGTAGTGATTTTGTGATGTATAATAAAGCATGTTTTGTTTGTGGAAGTTTTGATCATGTTTAAGCTCATTGTAAATACCATCAAAGGGAAAGGATGGTATATGGTAATAATTATAACAGGGTGAACTACAACTATACTACCAACATGACTCACCCTAACGCTCAAAGGAACATGGTTTTAAGAGCAGTTTTAATGAAAACTGGCCTAAAACCTTTTAATACTGCCAAGACAGTTAATACTACTCTTCCTAAATCTATAGTTTTTAGTGCTAAACAAATGTCACGTTTTTCAAAATCAGCACAATCAACTATAAAAAGGCCATATCAATCTAAAATAGTATTAACTAACAAAAATTTTAGCCAAAAAGTTAATACTGCCAAGGCACAAGCAGTTAATACTGCTAGGCCAAAAGTAGTTAATACTGCTAGGCCAAAAGCAGTTAATACTGCTAAGCCAAATTCTGTAGTTGTTAATACTGTTAGGGCTAATAAGGAAAATGCTATTAAGGCCTCAACATGTTGGGTTTGGAGACCTACCAAACTTGATAGTGCATCAATCACTTTGAAGAAACATAATTATATTGATGCACGAGGCATATCCAAGTCAGTAATGGCTTGGGTCCCCAAAGGAAACTAAATTCCTTATTTTTATGTACATGGCAATCCACCAACTGATGATCAAGGCTATGTGGATAGTGGATGCTCTAGGCACACGACATGCAACATTTCCTATCTCTCAGATTTCTTGGAGTTTGATGAAGGATATGTTACCTTTGGTGGAGGAGTCAGAGGAGGAAAGATCACTAGTAAAGGTACTCTCAAAAAGGGTAAGGTTGATTTTCAGGATGTGTACTTTGTCAAGGAGTTACAATTTAACCTTTTTAGTGTCTCACAGATGTGTGACAAAAAGAACTGTGTTTTTTACTGACACTGCATGTTTTGTTCTATCTCTTGATTTTAAGTTACCTGATGAAAGTCAGATTTTACTTAAAATTCCTAGAAAGAACAACATGTACAGTGTTGATATGAAGAACATAGTTCCTAAAGAGAGTTTAACTTGTCTTGTTGCAAAGGCCACACTTGATGAATCAATGCTATGGCATAGGAGGCTTGGTCATGTAAACTTTAAAACTATAAATAAACTTGTTAAGGACAATCTTGTGAGAGGATTGCCCTTAAAACGTTTTGAAAATGACCAAACATGTGTTGCTTGCCTTAAGGGAAAGCAACACAAAGCCTCATGTAAGTCCAAAGTTTAGAACTCTATTACTCAGCCTTTATTCATGTTGCATATGGACTTGTTTGGTCCAACTTTTGTGAGCAGCTTAATGAATAAGAAATATTGTCTTGTGATTACTGATGATTATAGCAGATTCACTTGGGTTTTCTTTTTAGCCTCTAAGGATGAGACTAGTGGCATCCTTAAGATCTTTATAACTGAGATAGAAAATCTAGCTGATAAGAAAGTAAAAATAATCAGATGTGACAATGGGACAGAGTTCAAGAATAGAGTTATGAATGAGTTTTGTGAAAAGAAAGGCATTAAGAGAGAATATAGTGTAGCTAGAACTCCTCAGCAAAATGGTGTTGCTGAAAGGAGAAATAGGACACTGATTGAGGCAGCTAGAACCATGTTAGCAGACTCTAAGTTACCCACTACATTCTGGGCTGAAGCAGTTAATACTGCTTGCTATGTGCAGAATAGGGTAATAATAGTTAAGCCTCATAACAAGACACCTTATGAACTGTTTAGAGGTAGAACTCCTGCTCTAAGCTTCATGAGACCATTTGGGTGTCATGTTTCTATTCTTAATACCTTAGATCATCTTGGCAAGTTTGATGGAAAATCTGATGATGGATTCTTTGTTGGATACTCATTGACTAGTAAGGCTTTTAGAGTATACAACATTAGAACCAGGATAATAGAAGAAAACTTGCACATTAGGTTCTTGGAGGATAAACCTATTATTTTAGGGGATGGTCCAAAATGGCTATTTGATCTTGATAGTTTAACAAAATCAATGAATTACATGTCAGTTATTGCAGGTACAAACTCTAATGATTTTGCAGGTTCAGAAGTCAGTATTGGTGAAGGTTCTACTAGCAAGGAAACTGACACCAGCCAAGACTACATTATGATGCCTCTGTGGAAAGATTCTTCATTGATTGATTCTCCTTCAATGAATGTTAGTCATGATGAACCAGAACTTTCTTGTGATGCTGAAAAGAAGGATAATGAAGGGGTTAGTAAAGAAAGTAGAGTTGATGACCAAGAGAAACCTGAAAGCAGTACTCTAAATATTAATACTGCTGGGCCAAGTATTAATACTGCTAGTGCAAATCTTAAAACTGGTAGTCTACATATTAATACTGTTAGTCCAACAGTTATTACCACTAGGTTAAATCACTCTCAAACTGTCTCAGACATATTTTCATTGAGAGACAAAGTTACATCTGAAGCCACACATGCTGATTTATTTGGTGATGAAACAAAAATAGATATGAGCAACCTTAATGCCTTATATCAAGTTCCAACTACTCCAAATACAAGAATCCATAAAGATCATTCACTTGATCATGTGATTGGTGATATATAATCTGGTGTACAGATAAGAGGAATGACTAAAACTGCAAATGAACAAGGATTTCTCAGTGCTGTTTATGAAGGGAAAACTTATGAAGACCTTCATACTTGTATGTTTTTCTGTTTTCTATCCCAGGAAGAACCCAAAAGGGTTACCAAAGCTCTAAGTGATTTAGCTTGGGTAGAAGCAATGCAAGAAGAGCTTCTACAGTTTAAGCTTCAAAAGGTTTGGGTTCTAGTAGATTTACCTAAGGGAAAAAGGGCCATTGGTATAAAATGGATTTTCAGAAATAAGAAAGATGAAAGAGGCATAGTCATCAGGAACAAGGCAAGACTAGTTGCTTAAGGATATACTTAAGAAGAAGGCATAGACTATGAAGAAGTCTTTGCCCTTGTAGCAAGAATTAAAGCCATCAGACTGTTCTTACCTTATGCTTCCTTTATGGGATTTATGATGTACCAAATGGATGTCAAAAGTGCTTTCCTTTATGGTCAGATTGAAGAGGAGTTATATGTGTGTCAGCCTCTAGGGTTTGAAGATCATGACTATCCTAACATGGTTTACAAGGTGGTGAAAGCACTTTATGGTATGCATCAAGCTCCAAGAGCCTAGTATGAGACCTTGGCCAAGTATTTATTGGACAATGGGTTTCATAGAGTAAAGATAGATCATACATTGTTTATCAAAAAGCAAAAGGGGGATATTTTGCTTGTACAAGTCTATGTTGATGATATTATCTTTGGCTCTACAAAGAAGGAGTTGTGTCTTGAATTTGAGAAACTGATGCATGACAAATTTTAGATGAGTTCTATAGGAGAACTCACCTTCTTCTTAGGTTTGCAAGTGAATCAGAAAGAAGATGGAATTTTTATCAGCCAGGATAAATATGTAACTAACATATTAAAGAAGTTTGGTTTTCAAGATGTTAGGACATCTAGCATACCCGTGGATACAGAAAAGCCCCTGCTCAAGGATTCAGATGGTGATGATGTCTATCTATACAGGTTAATGATTGGATCATTGATGTATCTTACATCATCCATGCTAGATATTATGTTTACAGTATGTGCATGTGCCAGATTTTAAGTCACACCCAAAGTTTCACACTCACATGCTATAAAAAGGATTTTTAGATATCTAAAAGGCCAACCTAAATTAGGTCTCTGGTATCCTAGAGATTCTCCTTTTAATCTGGTGGCATATTCTGATAGTGACTATGCTAGAGCTAGCTTAAATAGGAAATCAATAACAGGAGGTTGTCAGTTCCTAAGATGCAGATTGATATCATGGCAATGCAAGAAGCAAGTTGTAGTTGCCACCTCCTCTACTAAAGCTGAATATGTGGCTGCTGCTAGTTGCTGTATACAAGTACTCTGGATTTAGAATCAAATGCTAGACTATGGGTATAATTTTATGCACACCATGATTAATATTAACAATAACAGTACTATATGTATTGTTAAGAATCCTATTTCTCATACTAAAACAAAACACATTGAGAGTAGATATCATTTTATAAGAGACTACAATGATAAAAAGTTAATTCAAGTGGTTAAAATCCATACATATAACAATTTTGCAGACTTACTTACAAAAGTCAATACTTGATGCAAGTAATTGGAATGCCTAAATACTTAAAAGTTTTAATCTCATTTGTGTCCTCTTGTAATATAAAGGATTAGTACTGTTAGTCTTGTCAATTAGTACTGCTAAGTATAATTAGTACTGCTAGTTATACTTAAGATTGCTTGCTAAAATTGTTAGTCATAATTAATACTGTCAAGAAGAAAATACGTTGGATTGTGTATTTTTTTTTACTAACATTTGCAGGATAAGCAAATTGAGTACCTGATGTTGAATGCTTCACCTCTAAAGTATTGTTTGAGGGGAGGCTACTTGAATGTTAGTCATGATGAACCAGAACTTTCTTGTGATGCTGAAAAGAAGGATGATGAAGGGGTTAGTAAAGGAAGTGGAGTTGATGACCAAGAGAAACTTGAAAGCAGTACTCCAAATATTAATACTGTTGGGCCAAGTATTAATACTGCTACTGCAAATCTTAAAACTGGTAGTCTACATATTAATAGTGTTAGTCCAACAATTATTACCACTAGGTCAAATCGCTCTCAAACTGTCTTAGACATATTTTCATTCTCAAACTAGGTTTGAGGCTGCATCTGAACAGTCTAATGATCCACCTCTCTCAAGAGTTAACACACTTAGAAGTGGGGAGGATAGTATGAAACTAATAGAATTGATGGTACATTGTACAAATCTGTCTGAATTGGTAAGAAAAAAAAATAGAGAGATTTTGTGAGCTGAAAAACAGAAAGAGAGTTGTGTGATAAAAACAGAAATAGTGAATTGGTGAGCAAAAATAATTAAGAGATAATATGAGCATAAAAACAGAAAGAGAGATTGTGAGAGTTAAAATTAGCGATGGAAATGCTTTTTGGATGAAATTGAGGTTAAAACTGCTATCTCAAAGTTAGTACTGCTAGGCATTACTTAGTATTGCTGAGCATTACTTAGTACTAATGGACATGTTTTAGTACTGTTGGGCTTAAAGTTAGTACTGCTAGGCTAATATTAGTACTGGTGGGTGACCGTTAGTACTGTTTAAGCCATAACAGAATTTCCTTCACTCAATATAGCCGTTGCGAAATTTCCGCCAACTACTTCGTCTATAGGTTTGACTAATTAGAGAATTCATGATCTTTTTATAAATTCAAAAGATTTCTTCAAGATAAGTACAAATCTTATTCAATCGGTGCAATTAAAACCTTAAATACTCTCTCTTATCTCAATTACCTCTACCAAACACTCATACTACCATCCACGACCATATCCCAGAACCTTAATTAACTTTTTCCTCATCAAATGGCAAATTTAGAATTTTGCAACAAGCACAACATGGTTGCCTACTTAGAGAAGACAGAAGGAAGTGAAGGGTTTCATCAAATCATTGATTTTCTCACTACAAGTCACATCAACTATGCCCTCACTAAAAGCCCAACCATTTATGCTTCTCTTATGGAACAATTTTGGCAAACTGCTGTTTTAAGTACAATTGAGGATGGAGTCATGGAAATCACTGCTACCATTGATGGAAGAGTCAAGACTATGACTGAAGCATCCATTAGAAGACATCTCAAGCTTGAAGATTCTGATGGTATTAACACTCTCCCTACTACAGAAATTTTTGAGCAACTTGCTTTTATGGGGTATGTAACCACTTCTGATAGCCTTACTTTTCAAAAGGGACACTTTTCCCCTTAGTGGAAATTCTTAATTCATACCATTCTCCATTGTTTGAGTCCTAAGAAAACTGCTTGAGAGCAGTTTAGTAGCAATATAGCTACTGCTATTATTTGTCTGGCAACAAACAGAACCTTTAACTTTTCCAACTTAATTTTTGAGGCAATGGTAAAGAACTTGGATAGTAAGACAAAGTTTTTGATGTATCCCAGATTCATACAAATCTTTTTGAATAAATACCAAAGACTTCTTCTGCCTCATAAAAGAACCTATCCTACTTCTACCCTTACACAAAAACTGTTTAGCAACATGAAAAGAGCCTCCAAGGGATATTCTAGGGTGAACACTCCATTGTTTCAAACAATGCTAGTTCAGGATCAGGGTGAAGGACCAACAATCCCAGTTGTGTCCCATCACACACCCACTAGTAGTCCATCCACCTTACAACCACCATCTATACCGCCATCTATCCAAACCACACCTGTTGCTGAGGAGGCTGCTCCAATGCCCTATGATTTACCTCTCCCAAGGGTTCACTCACTTGGAAGTGATGAGGGTAGTTTATCACTTAATGAATTGACGGTTCTTTGTACCTCATTGTCCAAGAAAGTTGAAAGCTTGGAGTCTGAATTAAAGCAAACAAAACAGACCTATAGTACTGCTCTCACAAAGCTTATCAAAAGGGTGAAGAAGTTAGAGCAGACTATCAAGACAAGCCAAGCTAGGAGGAGAGCCAAAGTTGTGATCTCTGATGCTGAGGAAGATGAGGAGGATCCTTCCAAACAGGGGAGGAGTTTGATTGAAGAACTAGACATGGATGCTGGAATTTCATTGGTTCCTCCACATGTTGCTGATCAGGGGAGGTTTGATGATACTCAGGTTAGTGATCAACCTGAAGAACAATTAGGTGTTTTTAGTGCAGCTAAGGTCCTTGCAGATGCAGCTGAACAAAGAAGGGATGTTGAAAATGTTCAAACTTACACTAGAAGAAGAAGAGCAGTTAGTACTGGCAGTGGTGGAGTTAGTACTGCCAGTGAATTGGTTAGTACTGCTGGTGTAAAGGCAAAGGATAAAGGCAAAGCCGTTATGCAAGAGTCTGAGCCTCCAAAGAAAATCAAAAAGAGAGTTCAAGTTCAAATGAGTATTGATGAAGAACTAGCTCAGAAGGTGCATGAGGAAGAACAAGCCAGATTCAATGCTGAACAGGAAGCAAAGTTTAAGGCAGAACAAGAACAAGAAAGGCTTGATCATGAAACTGCAATGAAAATACAAGAGGAACTTGATGCAGCAGAAAGACAAAGAATGGCTCAAGTGCATCAAGCAGCTCAAGGCTTTACTGATGATGAATGGGATGATATTTTGGCTAGAGTTGCAGCTGACAAAGACTTTGTTCAACAATTACAAGCAGGTGAAAAAGTTAGTGATGAAGATCTACCAAGAAAACTTGTTGAACTGGTCAATCAAAGAAAGAAGTTCTTTGCTCAACAAAGGGCTGAAGCTAAGAGGAACAAGCCAATGACTCCTGCTCAACAAAAGGAGTACATGTCTACTTACATCAAGAATCAAGAAGGAGGCTATACTCTTAAGCAATTGAAAGCACTTTCATTTGAGGAGGTTAAAGAGATCTTTGAAGCTACTATGAGAAAGGTACAATCCTTTGTGCCTATGGATTCTGAGTTGGAAGTTCAAAGACTAAAAAGAGCAGGTCAAGATGTTGTAGAAGAACCTGCTAAAAGACAAAGGACTGGAGAAGCTTCAGGGTCAGTTCAAGAGCAAACAAGTGAAGAACCAAAAGCAAAAGAACTGTCTCAAGAACAGCTACATCAGATGATGATGGTAATTCCAGTAGAAGAGGTTTATGTTGAAGCCTTACAGGTTAAATATCCAATTATTGACTGGGAGATTTACTCTAAAGACTCAAGAAAATACCAGAAAATTATCAGAGTTGGAGGACATACAGAAGCTTTTCAGACTTTTGATGATATGTTGAAGAAATTTGACAGAGATGATCTAGATAAGCTTTGGAATTTGGTTAAGGAAAGTTTCAGTACAACAGAACCCCTAAAGACAAATCAAGAGAAACTTTGGGTAGAGTTTGAAAAGGGATTTGAACAGATGACAATGATACTCCTCTGGAAGCTGCAGAGAATATATGCCATGATCCTTTTGGAAACTGAATGTTATATGATACATGTGTGTTCACATGTGGTCTATCTACATAAAGAGGACATGATATTTACATGTTGGTTGAGAAGGATTATCCACTAACAAAAGCACTTGTAACTTTGACGTTTTGTAACAAGCTGAGAGTGGATTAATATTCTGATATGGCAGATGAGCTCTTATAGAAAATCAACATAATAGCAAACAGGCCAAGACAGTAAGGTGTTTAGAAGCATCCTCCTGGTTAGTCAATAAGCTTACGTAAAGAAAAACTTGTTGATTAACAAGATTAAACACAAGTGTTAGGGGAGGAATTGATTGGAAATTAAGGGCTCTCTACAAAGTTAATACTACTGAATCAACTTAGATACCTAAGCTCAATTATAACTACGCAGTATTAAACTGGTTAGTACTAGCCAGAAGAAAAGTTAGTACGCAAATACTAAACTTAATACTATTGGAGGGGGACCCCATTATTGTACTGCTGCATGAAGATTACAACTGCCAGAAGAAGATAAAGACGTGTGAAGTGATATGTATGGACTGATTCAATGTATATCTTATATAGTTAGAAGATATGTTGATATCTTATAGAAGTTTAGAAGATTTTAGTATCTTGTAAAAGACTCTTGTTGAATAAAAGGAGGAAAAAATTACATGTTACGTCCCTATGGTTATTACAAAAAACACGTTTTGGTTCCTATTTCATTTCTTAATATACAACAGTCGTCCCCAAATTTTGAAACTGGTAGTAACTTTGGCCGTCCCAATTGGATGGTCTAAACTTTCTGTTAAGTACTAATTTACTAAAAAGGGTAATATTTTGGTCTTTTATGCTCCTGTCACCGACCATAGGGACGAAACAAGCACTTTTTCTTCTTCTTATTATTATTATCTATTATTTTTTTTTTCTTATTTTTATTTTTAAAAAATTAAAGATTATTTTTTATATTTTCCATTTATGAGCAAAAAAAAAAAATTTAAAAATTTTATTTTTTACTTCGGTTTCAGTTCGAGCAATTTTTAGAAAATTTTAAAAAACACCGCGACTTATTGTTTTTCTTCTCGTAAACTAAAAACCGAAATAAATATGCTCGCAAACTGAAACCAAAATAAAAAAAATTATAATTTTAAAAATTTTCTATTATTGCTCGTAAACTGAAACCGAAATAATAAAAATTTTAATTTTTTTTATTGCACGTAAACTAAAACCGAAAGCTTATCAGACTTTTGATGATATGTTGAAGAAATTTGACAGAGATGATCTGGATAAGCTTTGGAATTTGGTTAAGGAAAGATTCAGAACAACAGAACCCACTAAAGACAAAGCAAGAGAACTTTGGGTAGAGTTAAAAAGGTTATTTAAACTAGATATCAATGATACTATCTGGAAGCTGCAGAGATATATGCATGATCCTTTGAAATGGTGGTTATATGATACATTTGGTGTTCATTATATGTCTACAGAAAGAGGACATGATATTTACATGCTGGTTGAGAAGGATTATCCATTGACAAAAGCACTTGCAACTTTGATGTTGTGTAACAAGCTGAGACTGGATTAATATTCTGATATGGTAGATGAGCTCTTACAGAAAATCAACATAATAGCAAACAGGCCAAGACAGTAAGGTGTTTAGAAGCATCCTCCTGGTGATCAAGAAGCTTATAGTAAAGAAACTTGTTGATTAACAAGATGAATCACAAGTTTAGGGGAGGATTGTTGGGAATTAAGGGCCTCTACAAAGTTAATACTGCTGAATCAACTTAGTACTGCTCAGATTATAACTACCAGTATTAACTGGTTAGTACTGCCAGTACTAAACTTAATACTGTTGGAGGACTTTGTACTGCTGAATGAAGATTACAACTGCCAAAAGAAGATAAAGACGTGTGAAGTGATATGTATGGACTGATTCAATGTATATCCTATATAGTTAGAAGATATGTTGATATCTTATAGAAGTTTAGAAGATTTGTAGTTATCTTGTAAAGGACTCCTTGGTGTATAAAAGGAGATCCTAGGTTATGGTTTAGTATAACACATCAATCAGTCTTTCCTTGTATTTATAGCTTCAAGGTTGTAAACCCTAGTACTAGACAGAGTACTCGTATTATTCATCATAATAATATTGAAGCTTTTTGGTTATATTCATTGTTCATTCATTCTACTGCATTACAGTTTACTATTACATAGATATTCTTCTAAGTATTAAAGAGTAGATTCCGCATACTCTTTAGTATCAACAAAGTTTCTAGCATAGTTGTCTTGAATCTATTCAATACAACTAATCCTTTAACAAGGTTTGCAAGATCTAGTTAGGGTCAACAGATCTTGAGTTGGCGGGATGCATAAGCTATGACTCTCTTCTTCTGCATCAACACCATGCCCAACCCTTTGTGAGAAGCATCACAATAAACCACAAAGTTTTCACCTCCTTCGGGTAAAGCCAAAATCGATGCACTACACAACTTCTGCTTCAATGTCTAAAATGCAGCCTCTTCCTTATTACCCCGATCAAATTTCACGCTCTTCTGAGTTAATTTGGTCATAGGTTTACTAATCTTCTAGAAGCCTTCAGTAAACCTTCGGTAATAACCAACAAGACCTAAAAATTGATGAATCTCTGTCGAAGTCTTAGGCGATGCCCAATCCTTAATTGATTCTATTTTAGCCGGGTCCACATGAATGCCTTCTTTATCAATCACATGACTGAGAAATTGTACCTTAGAAAGATAAAATTTACACATTGAAAACTTAGCGTACAAGTCTTCCTTCTTAAGTAACTCCAAAATTTTCTTAAGATGTCCTTCATGTTCCACTTTGTTCCTTGAGTAGATCAAAATATCAACTATGAACACGATAACAAATTTATCCAAGAATGGCTTGCACACCTGATTCATTAAATCCATGAATATCGCCGGTGCATTTGTCAATCTAAAAGGCATTACTTGGAACTCGTAATGACCATAGCAAGTCCTAAACGCCATCTTTGGAATATCCTCGTAACAAACTCTGAGTTGGTAATAACCAGACCTCAAGTCTATCTTCGAGTAGACACTTGATCCTTGCAGCTAATCAAATAAGTTATCGATTCTCAGGAGTGGGTATCGATTCTTAATAGTAAGCTCATTCAGTTCACGGTAATCGATACACATCCGCAAATATCTATCTTTCTTTTTGACAAACAAGACCAGAACTCCCCATAGTGAAGAACTCGGCCTTATAAATCCTTTGTCAGAAAGTTCTTGCAGTTGCGTAGACAGTTCTTGCATTTCCAACGGAGCAGGTCTATAAGGGGCTCGTGCCACAGGTGCAGCACCAGGGACCAAGTAAATTTGAAATTCAACTTGTCGCGCAGGTGGAAATCCAGGCAAGTCTTCTAGAAAGACTTCTGGAAATTTTCGTTTGACACGTCCTCCAGTCGCTTCTCTTGTGACTTAACTTTTGTTTCCTTCTTTGTAACTTGCGCCATAAATACTTGACAACCTCTCTCCATATACTTCTGAGTCTTCGTACACGATATGATACTTAATGTTGATCTCTTCCCCTTATCACTCATATCTCCTTGAACGATCAGAA
>BQNB010008807.1:35372-75024 GCA_026074375.1 Tanacetum coccineum
GTCATGATTAACCTGGCTCTGATACCATAAATTGTAACGCCCTGACCCTAAAGGGTAGAAGTATTACAAATATGGTGTGGTTCGCTGAATAGTATACGTATATAATACTACTAGGCAAATCAATGATAAAAAGATTCCGGAAGAGATATTCCCGGGTCGTATGTCCCAACGAGGCTGCAATTGAAATTTATCCTGGTTTGATGAGAAATTGAATGATGGAAACACTGATATAATTTAAACTAAAATTAATTAAATAAAACCTAATTTAAACTACGGGAAACAAAATTAGTTATAGGGAAATCCTAAAATTAAATCTATACTAAAATACGGGGAACAGAATCAGGTATCGGGAAACCTAAATACTAAAAATTAAGAAAATAAATGCTAAATTAAATTAAAAATCAAAATTAAATTCTAATTAACTTAATTTGAAAAATAAAAACAACTAGAATAAAAACGGAGGTCGGTTGAATGTAAAACGAAGAGAAACGGTAAAACGCACTCGACAAAACGGGTCTAAGACTGAATTTTATAAAAAATTAAGCCTACACTAAATTTTATAAAAAATAAAAGTTATAAAAATTCTGAAAAAATAAAATTAAATAAAGAAAAAGTTAACAATTCTAAAAATATAAAAAATGAATTTAAAAAGAAAAAAACAAAGAAAATAGAAAAAGACAAAAAATAAAAGTTATAAAAATTCTTAAAAATAAAATAAATAAAGAAAAAGTTAACAATTCTAAAAATATAAAAATGGCCCCAAATTATACTGTTTTTATAAAAAGTTAATAAAACTTAATAAAACTAACCCACTAATTTAAATTAATTACATTAAAATAAACTAACCTTGTTAACTTTGGGTACTAAACATAGAAGTGACACAAGGACTAATGAAGAAACGAGGAACAAACAAAGGGGATTAACAAAGGGAACAATAAAAGATAAATTACACAAAGGTCCCTTGAAGCACCAACCCCCGATCCACAAATCTATTCCTAAGATGTGCATATTATGCAAAAAGCCAAAGAAGCAAAGCAGTTAAGGGGCTTGAGGGATAAATTTTCAAAAAAGGTGCATAAGCTCAAGTGAACTTAATAAGTCTAGAAATGTGAGGCCAAATTGGGCAGACATAAGACTTATTAAGCTTTATGAGCTTATGTTGCTTTTTCTTTGAGGGTTTTTAAGTCTGGCACAATAATCAAGAAACTAGTTGAATGAAGCTACGTAGACCTAATGTACCCTAAATATAATCTAGGTCACTTAATAAAGTCCCTAAAATAAGTCTGAATATGATCCCAATAAATCAAATTGACAGTTTTAAAATGAAAACAGAAAAATGGAGACTTTAAGGCAAGATTTTATAGCAACCATAAAGTGGGGAAATAAGCTATAAGATCTTGGGTAGCTTTAAAGGACTATTAAAAGTGCTATAAAAAAAAAGCTAAAAGATTCCGACTGCTTAATACAAAAAAAGCAAGAAAAAATGGGCGAGTTATGGTGCTGCAGCACCAGTGGGAAGGCCAAAACAGTGGCTAGTGGGGCTTGTTATGGGCTATGAAAAATAAGCTCATCGGAGCTTTTTGAGTCAAAACAAAACCACAAACAATTAAAAGGGTCTCGGCAATGAGCTAATTATCAAAACCTACGAGCTAGGGCTTTAATTAAACATGCAGGTTTTAATGGGTGCAAGTTGTGCTGATATTTTAAAAATCATGCCACACTAACTTTTTGACTCTTACTTGGTCAACCCAAAGGACAGCAACCCAAGTGGATAGGTTTATTGGCTAGAAACACAAACAACAAAGCACAAAAATAGTGGTGCATGAAGCTGCATAAGGCAGCTTTGAGCACTTAAGCTCAATTTAGCATTATTCAATAATTGACAGAAACCAAAAGACCTTAAATAAGATTTAATTCTTACACTAAAAGCAATGATATAAAAAGGCTAATAAAGCCTACACACTCAGCCAAATTGGTAGAGTGATCTTGACCCATGCAAAACCCCCCATATGACCCATTTTATCAAGTTAAACCAAGACACACCCATATTTATAAAAGAAGGCTTTTTAAAAAAACTGTTTTTTTATGGTAATTAAGCTGAGAAAAGGGATCACAAAATGAATTTAAAATAACTTTTAACATATGTTAAAACAAACATAAACAGAATTAAACCAGCCTAAATCATAGATCAATTAATTTCGACATGGTGATTATGCCACAAACCATCTTAAACTTTTATATATTAAAACATAAAATTACAACATAAAGCTTTAATAACCAAACTGAGAATATAAACACTTAAATGGATTAAAAGAAAGTACTTTGAATATAATGAATAAAGCTAGGTAATAGGGGGAGGGACGGAGGGGAAAGCAGGAGAGGATGGGGGTGTAGTATGGGGGATGATGCGGGGGGGGGGGGGGGTGATGGTTGCGGGGGGGGGTGGGCTGGAGGTGTGTGGTGTGGTGGGCCGGTCTCGGTTTTGGATAATATCTCTTTTATACAAGTCCTCTCAAACCTCAGCCTTTACTTTGGAGATCTTATAGGTGAATGTAAGAATTTGTATCTATCATGATTATTCTTATATTGTTTTTTTTGAGATGTTAGTTATATTCTAAGCAAGTCCCTCCAATGCAATCCACCTGTGACGAGATATGATAGAGTAAGGATATCACTCACAACAGATTAACCTAATGTCAAACAATATAAGCACATTGTAGCTGCCATCTCAACACCATTGAAGGGAGTCGGCCGGTAACCTATAAACGCCGTTGTTCACACCGTTTAGATCCTGGCACAAATCACTCTAAGTGCTCCCGGAAATGGAGAGCAGGGTAAGCTGTGATGGTGTTAATATGGGTAGGTTAAGGTTAATTATGTGATGGGAGGGGGGGAGGGGTGAGGGGTGGTGGTGGTAGGTGCGGATGTATGGGGGAGGGGGGTGGGGGAGGTATGGGGGGAGCGTAAGGGGGAGGGAGGGGGAGAGGTTGGGGGAGAGAGGGGATGTTGGTATGGCAGGAGGGAGGAGGTCCGTGTGAAAAGGCTGATGGTTTTTGTGCGTGTACGGTGGGGTGAGGGGTGCAGTGGTTTAAACGCGAAGAAGTGGGAAGAGGCACAAATGGCCCCCCATCTCACACTCACTTTCCACTTTATTTTGGCCCATTTTTCCAGTTATAACAAAGTTTGGAAATTAACAACCTTAATTCCTCCCGTTTTTATAACAAAAGAGATAAAAGAGGGTTTTGGTAATATTGCAAAAATGGTCCCTGCTGTTTTATAACTAAAAGGGTAAAAGGGTTTTTGGTTAATTGCAAAACCAGCCCTTGTGTTTTATTTCTTTTGTTTTCTTTATAAAACAACTTTTAAAACTTGGCAATTTTGGCCCCTAAAGTTTAATAAAAAAGGATTTTGGGCTTTTGTTGGGCTTGGGTTTTTATTGGGCTTGTATTGGGCCCACTTGAGTGTGTCTGGGCCCAATAAGGTTTAGGCTTATGTTTGGGCTTTAAGAGGCCCAATAAGGTACAGGTTTGGTTATTGGGCCATTTTCCAAGCCAAAAAAGTTTATGGATTTGTTTTGTGTGTACAATGGCTGAGATTGGCTGAAACTGGGCTAGGATTGGGCCTTCAAAGTCCTTCACCATTCTTTGAGAAATACATAGTGCTTTTCCCGGCCCATCAGATGGGTAAAGATATGCAAGTTCAATATAGTATTCTTCATTCCGGCTCCCGGTTATTGACTGCTGAATTCTTCAGTATTGACTCTGACTTTGGCATTTTTGGACTTTTGGCCCTTGATTTTTCACATCTTTTCCATTCCATGCTCAGTTTCTTGTCATTTGAGCATTGGTTTTCTGTCTTTTTGTTGATAATCCACTTCCTGCACAATACAAAAATGCAAAACAACCATAAAATTTTTGCAGTTGTTTGTCTGATTTTGGTCATTTAAGCTCGTTTTTTAGAGTAAAAGATATGTGTAATTAGCACTTATCAAAAACCAACTTTGACCCGTTTTTCATTCTTAACCAAACACCCCTTTAAATTGTATAAAGTGATAAAAAACCCTATGAAAGCTAAGTTTAACTGAAATTTTAAAAGACTAACACTACTTAATCAATATTAAACAATAAAAAGGTAAAAAGTTAAACAAATAAGCACTTTAAGATGGATAATAAGCTAGGACAGAATAAGCTTAAATTAGGCAGTTTTTAGCAATTTGTATGAAAATGAAGGAAAATCAACTACAAGGCAAACTTAAGCTTAAATAAACATCAATAAGCACAAAAGAACAGTAATAAGCTAAAAATAAGCTAATAAGCTATTGCTACAGTAACTTTTAAGCAAAATTTAAAAAGAAGTGTACCTTTAACCCTTGCTCAAAACAGGGTTTTTGAAACCTAATTAAGCTCTAAAATCCTACCCAAAGCTTATAAATAAGCTTAAACTAAGCAATAACCAATAAGCCATCCATATTGCTCATTCATCCATTCTTGAGCCAACAGTAACCTTGCTTTTCTTTTGAATATTTCTTATAAAGTTTAAAGCCAATTATAAAATGGCTTATTACTTGAGAGCAATAAAGATTTTTTGAAGAGACCAATTTAGAACACAAATAAAAAACTTACTGAATTTGCATTAAAACAAAGGTGAAGTACAAGTACAATGAAGAACTTAAACTGAAAAAATGTTACACACTAAACTTTTTAAAAAACTAAACTACTTCAAAACTACACTACTCGGCCTCAAGGGCTTTACATTGCTTAAATAGTGAAAATACGAGCTAGGGTTCCTTGGCTCTTTGAATCTTTGTCTTCTTGCAGGTGTGTTTCCTTGTAGACACATAAACAGAAGTGTGTTTGTTGTGAGAGTGTGGTAACAAAGTTGATCTTGGCCCTCCATTTTTCTTGGCCCCCAAGTCAAAATATATCGACCCTTGATGATTTTTAGTGGTTAAGGATTGCCAACATGGCAATCCAAGTGGGGGTGGGGTTATAGATGGAGAAGTTTTTTGTGATGTACATGGGAAGTCAAACGAGTTAAAATGACAGGGTTGTGTTTTTTATGGGTTTATGCGAGAATGAGACCAGCGAGATGTACATTGATTTAAAATTGTTGGGGTGTGAAAGTTGGAGTTAAACAAGAATGACCCCTCCAAAGTGATAAATGGAAGTTACATCCACACCCCTTGTGGTGTTAAAAAGTTTGAGTACTTGTCAATATAACCCACCAAGGGTTTATATAAGCAATTACAATACACGCCCAATTTAGTATATAAGATGGGACCTTGGCGTTTTCTGCCCTTAGGGAATCTCTTAGGCAACTTGGCATTTTTGCACCCATCTCTTACTTTTCTTCTCTTTACTTCTTTAAATACGATTAGGTGACTTAGCAAGTTTAAGTCCCTAAACTTTCTTTTCTTGACTTTTTTTGGCTTCTGTGTTGACTTGGGTTTACTTTTCTACACATAGGGCTTGGACTTAGCCTTTGTACTTTTTCGCTGCTTTTCCATTCCGAGTTCGGTTTATTCGATTTGGCTTCGTTTCGTCCTTTTCTTAAATATCCGTTCCTGCACGAACACAATATGAAACAAGCATATATTTGCATTATAAGTTCGTTTTTGGTTTATTTTAGCTCGTTTTATAAAGGATAAAGGTATGTTGTTAATAAAACAAAACACCAAAAATTTATATTTTTCCCCTCAATACTAAGGTTATTGCCG
The DNA here is from genome assembly GCA_026074375.1 of Tanacetum coccineum. Taxonomy (NCBI): domain Eukaryota; kingdom Viridiplantae; phylum Streptophyta; class Magnoliopsida; order Asterales; family Asteraceae; genus Tanacetum; species Tanacetum coccineum. The sequence goes on from BQNB010008807.1 coordinate 41,089, forward strand.
TTGTCCCTCACGTCAATTCTATGAATGTAATGCAATTGGAAAACTAAGAAACTCGCACACCCTCGACTAATAACCTCGAAAAGTAGCTAAGTTTTTACATCGAGGAAGTTTAAGACTCACAATTTTTCGAAAATCCCATCTTTACCATTTTTTTATATTTACACCTATCTACCATCTTTTTGTATTTCAATTTTTCTAGAACGTTTGACATTCGTTTAATAAAATAACTTTTAAGGATCACAAACAAGAAGCATTCGATCCTAGAAAGCCCCAAAAGAGGATAAATTCATCGTTCCCTACTTTATACCCTTATTCAAACCAAGCTTAAACAAAATCACTTTAATATGAGTTTAAGATTGCTAACACTACTCATAATTCGTAAATTTGTAAACTTTTCACTCCCGACCCAATTTACATCTTAAGTGTGTGTTGATGCTATTTTTTGAATTTAGACCATGGATTCAATGTGTGCAAAGTATTCTATGTTTCACGTTTCCCCGACCCGAAAAAGAATAATGAGTATTAAAGGCGAGATCAACCCCATGTATCTACTTTCGTCTCGGCCACAATCCCAACCTTGCGGGTAAGTGACCAGCTTTTGACACCCCACATAGACTAGTTAACGGGACTCACGACCTTAGGTTTCAAAAACTCTCAGGTTTTCTGTAAGCACATAGCTTATAAAATATAATAGCCAAAGTTCAAAAGCATATTTGAGTTTAACAAAAAGAGATCTTTTATTTACACTTAATATTAACTATTTACGCAGTTGTAACCCTCGACCTTTTAGAAGAGAGTTCCCGAAGTAGAGGCGGTATTGGAAGCGACAAACTTGGAAAGCATGTCTGTGAGATTGGTCAATTGATTTTGCATGTTTTGACCTTGAGTTTGCATGTTCCTCATCACAGCATCATTAGCTTTTACGTAGCTATGGAAATCTTCCTTTGATACACCTTGAATTTGAGGAGCTGGAGCTTGATAGGCGGGAGCTTGATAAGCAGGAGGTTGAACAACCTGAGGTCGATAGACTTGACCTTGATGAACCGGGGATTGGTAAGCTGGAGCTTGATTAAAATTCCCTCGGTTTTGGTTGTAACGATTTTGATTGTTTCCTTGATTTTGCATATGATTGTTTTGAACGGGAGGAAAACCGGGTGGTCGAATTTGATTTAAAATCTGGGCTCGATAACCGGTGTTTCCTTGGTTGAAATTAGCTGCGGCTGCTTGTGAGACATATTCTTGGATATTATCTCTATAAACATTTCCAGAAGTGGCTGGACAAGTTTGGTAGGAATGAGCACCACCGCAGGTAACACAACTTTGCTCAACCGCTTTGACAGGAGTAGGAGCGGGAGATTGATTTTTCTTATCAAGAAGTAAAGCTTTCACCATATCTTTCAACTCAGCAACTTCGGAAGAAATTCCAGGGGTGGAAGTGCTCGAACTCACTTTGGCAACAACCGGTTTGTTACATGAATTACGAACTTTGGATTTGCTTTCAATGATTCTTAGGCAATCACGAGGCATTTTATCCAAAAAGTTGCCACCCGCGGCGGAATTTAACGAATCTTGATCGTTAGAGTTCAAGGCATTATAGAATGTATCAAGTTGATGCAACTCAGAAAATCCATGATGTGGACATGCCCGAAGAAGATCGTTAAATCTATCCCATGCTTCATAAAACGTCTCATCAAATCTTTGTTGAAATCTCGTGATTTCATTTCGAAGATTGGTTGTTTTAGACGGAGGGAAAAATTTGTTGATGAATTTCGAAACAAGATCATCCCATGTTTGAATCGATCGAGGGGGTTCTTTTTCAAGCCAAATCCGGGCTGCCCCCTCGAGGGAAAATGGGAAAAGCATAAGCTTTACCGACGTACTCGGGACGTTCGGGAACTTCATCGTAGAAGTGATCTTGTTGAAATATCGGATGTGGGCATGAGGATCTTCTTTGTCATGTCCGAAGAATTGCTTGTTTTGAACGAGGTTAAGCAGACCGTGCTTAAGCTCAAAGTTGTCCGCGGTGATTTCGGGCACAACGATGGCATCCTCGTAACCCGCGGTGGGTGCTTCAAGCAACTGAGCCATAGTACGTTGATCATCCATTGGAGCTAAGGGAGGAGGTGGATTTTCAAATGGTTCTTCAAGATTGAATGGTTCAACAACAGGAGGTGGGGCCTGGTGTTGTTGATTATGAAGATTGCGAGATTGGGAACGAGTGCGCATGCACTAAAAAGGAAAATTTACACTAATTTTTTTTTTTTTGGTTTTTGGTTTATCAAAAGTAAATTCACAATTTATTTTAATAACGGACAACGAAAAAGACAACTTAAACCTAATAATCGACAAGCTTCTCGGTAACTCTTCGAAAAGAAAAACGCACAAAGGAGCGGAGGAATAGGAAAGCGCGAAGCTATTAAAAACCTTTTTCCTTTAGGGTCGTAGTTCCTAGGAACAACCCGCCTTATACCCCTCTTAGAGTTTGTTTATCTTTAAAAGGTGAACCGTACCTCGCAAGTGACACAAAAGGCAAGTTTTTAAATCTTTTGTTCGAGCTGGGAACCAACAAGTTCACCGGAAGTTATTATGATAATACCTCAGTTGAGAATATTATATTTTGGTATTTTACCAATTTGTGAATTTTATTGATAATTAAAGACAATGTTTTTATCTTTTTGGTTTTATTTTTTTTATTTTTTTTATATGATAATATTCACAGATTCAAACACTTCTTGACAAACTGAACGATAATCGGCTTCACGACCTCCCCGGCAACGGCACTAAGTTTCAAACAGTACGGATAATCGACACACAGCCTCCCCGACAGCGGCGCCAAAAATTGACAAGTTTCTAAATTAGACCTTTATATATATAATATATAATAAAATATATAATAAGGATAACCTAAAAATGATCAATGAATCCGAGAGTAGTATATGATATTCCCGGGACGTTTATCCCCAACGAGGCTGGACTTGAAAATCGGTACATTCAGAAAGTTGGAATTTGAATGATATTAAGGATTAAGAGGATTAGAAAGCTAAATTATCAACTAATATGAAAAAATGATTAAGAAAAACCTAAAAATTATGAAATAAAACAAAAAAAATGAGAGCACGAGCCCCGAACAAGGGGTCAAAAACCTAAATTCTTAAAAATTGACCCTCCAAAGATGTTTTTACTTCTAATCTACTCTATGTGACTAAATATGAAGAATAAAAAAAAGTCTAGATTGAAAACGGAGTTAAAACGAGCTTAAAAATGAGAAAACAAAAAACGGGGTCGAAACTCGTTCTTTAAAAAGTAAAATTTTGTAAAAACGACCCTACGAAAGATTTTCTATTTTTCCTAAGTGAAGACTGATAAAATAAAAAAAATTTAAAAAGAAAAATATTTTTTTGATTTTTATTTAATTTATTATAATTAAAAAACATATTTAAAGAAAATAAATGATAAAAAATACTAAACAATTCTAAAAAATTCTAAAAAATACAGAAAAATGGATTAAGTTGTCCTGGTTCTATTAAAAATAAAAGCTAGAAAATTGGGCTTATAAATAAGCCGTAATAAGCTAAAACAGCTTATGGGCTTATTGGGCTAAAACGAGCTTATATATTTAATTTGGTAAACATGGACAGGTGACAAGTCCCAAGGGCAGCGGTAAGAGTGTGTGTTGCTAAGAGTGAGGTCGTAGGTTCAAGTCCTGGACCTTATTTTTGCTAAAAAAAATAAAAAATTTAACACTTTTGTAAAACAGACAGAAATAAGAAGATTTAAAAAATGGCTTTTTGAGAAATCTTAAGATAAGCTAGGAAATAAGCTGAAAGGGCTAACAGTGGGCTTATATTACAGTAAAGGATAAAAGTGCTAGCTGTTTGGAATTGGAGAACAAATAAGCAAATGTGAAGCAAAGATAAGCAAACTCAGAAGTTAAACAACACCTAATAAGCACACAATATCAAAAATAAACCTGAATAAAAATAAGCTAAGGCAAAGGGCAGATTCACTATTTATATCCTAAGTCCTAAGAATTAAGCTAACAGTTTGGTCATTTTAAGCAAACAAGCAAAGGTGAAATTGAGAATGAGCAAAAGCATGATAAGTCCTACACTAAATAAGCAAGAGTCCTAAAAATAAGCTAAGGAAATAAGGCAGATTAAGCAAATGAGACAGACTAACTAAAATCCTAAGGACAAAGAAACTAGGCTAGACTAAGGGAGCTTAAAATGAAAAATAAGCTAAGGAAAGGGAAAACTTAAGCTAAGGCAAGGGAACCTAATCCTAATAAGCAAATAAAACTAAAATAAGCTAAACAAATCAGCCAGAAAAGCCAAAAGACTAAAATAAACCGCAAGCCTAAATCTGAGTTCAAAACAGTTAAAATGGCAACTTTTGGCTAAAATTTAAGCAATCTAGAGGGGGAACTAAGGCTTAAGGCTACTAGGGCTTATCAATGAGCTTATAGGCTTCCTACAAATGCAAAGAAAAACAAGCTTTGATCAAACATAAGCAACAAAAAAAAGGCTACAAGAAAGGCATCTAGCACCAGGGTAGGTTTGAGGTTTTGAGGGGCTAAAAGCAGGCTTGAGAATAAGCCCCCTAATAAGCTAAAATTTAAAAACTTATTAAAAACAGATGGAAATAGGCTTGTAAAGGACTTGTGCATCAAATATTAGAAGCTAAAAATAATAATAACCCTCTGATAATGAGGATTTAAAATGGCAGTTTCATTGACTCTAAGACTTGACCAATTTTTGACAGTTTAATTAAGACTCAAAAGCAAACTTAAAAACACAATAACCTACTGCATTAACACTAAGAAAGAACACAAAGCAGGATTTTGAAAGCTTGATCAATCTAGTTCTTGTGAATTTGTTTTGTCAAAACAGTTTCAAAGGAATATTTTAAGAAAACTTAAAATCTGCTTTTAAACCAAAATAACTTTTAGAAACAGGTTTAGAATAACTCAAAGGGGCTTGACAAAGGTTGCCACTTGACCCATTTGGTTTTAAAGACTATTTTACCCGTTTTGACCCACTTTGCCAAACACCCCCCTTAAATGGTAAAACTCAAGAATTTCTTGACAGATTATGAAGACAACTTACATAAAAACTTTAAAGACTTAAAGCCTTTTATAAACAAGCTTAACAAACATATTTAAATAAACAAATAAGTAAATGACATGAATTTTAAAGAAAACTGTAAGTGACATAAAAATAAATTGCAAGATAATTAAAGACAGAATTTAAATGACTGGAAATTCAAATGACATTTATATTAAAAACAGTATTAAAAAGAGGTACAAAATAATTGCTACAAGCTTTTTTTTACAAAGATTCGACTCCCTCAAACCCTAACTATTACAAGCTATTTATACTAAAACTTGTTCTTGAGTCTTCTTTGAAGTGTGTTTGTTGTGTTTTCTTGGTGAAGAGAAACATAGAGCAATCTCAGCCATCCTTTTTAGCTTGTTGCCCAATCCTAATCATCACAACCTTCAATTTTATAAGCCAATGGGCATGCTTTGGATTGCCAGATTGGCTTTGACTCCATGTGGGTGTGGGGTGAGGGATGGTGATATTTTTGGAGGGGAGTGAACAGGAAATGAGGTGAAAGTGATGGGCACAGGTTTTGGGCGGGAAATGATTTGGAAGATATATAGTAGTTCAAGTCAGGGTGAAGTTTGGTGTGTGTACAGGTTTGGTCCCTCAAATATATGTTTAATGTGGCAGTTTAAGTCCTTGTGGGGTTTTGAGAATTTGGGTAAATGGCAGATTTAGCCCTCCAACGTTATATATGTAATTACATGGAAGGTCCTTATGGTGGTTTTATAAGAGAAGTTGGCAGAATCAACCCTTGTGGTGTATACTTTAGTGGTTTGGCAGATATGCCCCTTGGGCTTTTTATAGGGAAATTGGGCCGAGTGAAATGGGCTTTTTTTTAAACTTGGGCTTGTAGTCTTCTTAGAATATACTAATGGGCTTGTCCGGCCCATTAAATGGGTACGGGTGGGGCCATTAAGTATTCTTCGATGTCGGCTCCGGTTTTGATCGTTGACTTTTCCGGGTTGACTTTGACTTCGATTTGACTTTGGCTTTTCCACGCTTTTCCATTCCGTGCTTGGTTTTGTCCCTTTTTTTGCTTAATTTTTTGTCCTTTCGTCGGATATTCGTTTCCTGCACAATATAAGTGAAAACATACAAATACAATGTATTTTTGGTACGTTTTTTGTCATTTAAGTCTGATTTTTCTGGTGAAAGGTATGTGTAATTAAACGCATACCAATTATTTTCAAAAATCTTTAAAGGTAAACCTCTAACAAGGTTTCTCCTCACTAGTTTGTTCATAGTTTTGAAATTTATATGTCCAAGCCTCCTATGCCATAAATTAGATTCGTCTAATGTGGCCTTTGCAAAGAGACAAGTTTACCTCCTGAAGGAACAATATTTTTTAAATCAACACTGTACATGTTATCTTTTCTAGGAACACTAAGCAAGACATGATTTTCATCAAGTAGCTTAAACTCAGGAGACAAAACAACACATTCAGTGTCTGTAAAAAGAACATTGTTTTTCTTATCACATATTTATGAGATACTGAAAAGGTTAAACTTAAGCTCCTTAACAAAGTACACATCTTTAAAATCCAATTTACCTGTACTGGTTTTACCTTTACCAGTGATTCTACCTCCTTTGGGATCTCCTCCAAATGCAACAAATCCACCATCTATTTCTTCATAATCTGAGAGGTGGGACTTATTTCTAGTCATGTGTCTAGAGCATCCACTGTTAATGACTCCTTTTTCCTGCAATTCTAGTTGTGGATTGCCCTGCACAAAAAGTAAGAGAATCAGGCTCTCTTGAGGACCCAAGCCATTACAGACTTGGATCTGCCTTGTGCATCAACACAGTCAAATCTTTTAAAATTCATTAATGTATCATTGTATCTAGAGACATGGTCTAAAACCTTTTGCTTTGGTCTCCAAACCCAACATGCTGAGGCCTTAACAGCATTAGCCTCATTTCCCTTATTATCACTTACTACTTCTTTTGGCCCAGCAGTAGTAATATTTCCCTTAACAGTATTAACTTTCTCTTTTAAATTACTGTTCTTATTTGTTGTAGACTTGTTAAAGGGCCTTTTAACATGTGTATGTGTTCTAATACAAACATTTGATGCTGTCCTTGCACTATTCACTATTGGTCTTGGGTAGGCAGTATTAATTGGCCTGGCAGTACTAACTGATACTACTACTTTTGAAAAGTTTTGCCCAATAGTATTAAGCGTTTTAATGCTAGATTTGATTAAGACTGCTTTTGGAACAAAATTTCCTTTTGGATGAGGGTGAGTCATTCTTTGAGAATTTTGGTGATTTACCCTTTTAGCATTGTTCCATACAGTTTTCTCTACCATTTTCTTTTTATAGAAATCACAATCTTTGATCAAATGATTAAAACTGTCACATTCATAACAAGCTTTATTTTTAAACTCAAAATTACTTCCTAATTTCTGAGTCATCAAATTATTCCAGTTTCTCTGGTTACCTCTAGGGCTTTGACTATTTTTCCTAGGGTATTTAGCCTGCTTTTTGTTCTCTACCTTCTTAACAGACTCCCTATGTGTTTTCACATGCTCATTAGATTTAACAAATTCTATTTTGGCAAAACTAAGTTTTCTCTGTTTAGACTTAAATTCAGTCTCAATCTTATCCTCACTATCAGATATCCAATCTTCAATAAGTGGTTAACCAACAGACATAGGTTTTGACATGCTAGTCTTAGCTTTACTTGTTGTAACATCACGTATACTAGTTACTGACTCACTAAAACATATTCTTCCTTATTAGCAAGTACCAAATCATATTTAGGGGGCATGAAGTTCCTAGTATAGGGAGGGGGAGCAGCATGATACCCTTCACTTGTTTTGTACCTATCATTCTCCTGACTATCAAACACTTGACTATTAACCACTTGACTATCAAACCCCACACCAGTCTTGAACTTATCACTTACTTGAATCTCTAACAGTTTGCTTAGATTTTTAGATGAATTTCCAAACTTTTCTAAGGTAAGTTTAAAATCATCTCTTTCCTTTTTAGCTTTTTAAATTTCTTTCTAAGCTCTGTTAGTGCATTATCTCTCAACTTAATATCAAGTTTTAAAATCTTTATGTCCTCTTCAAAAACAACCTCATTCTTTTTATACATATCTAGTCTAGCCTCTACAGATTCTAGACCTGCTTTATAAGCACCTACATTTAATCAAGACTTATTAAAATCTTTTGTCAGATTATCATAATGTTCTTTGAGAGTTTCATAAGATTTTAAACATGCTTTTTTTTTTAGAACAAGTAATACTCATGAAATCTAACTTGAAGAACTTGAAAAACTTGAAGATGTATATGCCATAAGTGCAAAGTTTGTAGGTCCTTCTTCATCTTGATCACTCCAGTCATACCCAAGTCCATCTTAAGCCACTAAATCTTTTGTCTCTATTGTTTCCACTGCCACATTACTCCTTACGGGTTCTCTGTTTATGTTATCCCTTGGAGCCATGCACTCCCTTGCAAAATGACTCTTTTTATGACAGTTATAGCATTCCACTTTTGATTTGTTAAACCTTATGGTCTCAAAACCATTGGCATTAATCTTCCTTCCAGTCTTATTTAGGAATCTTCTGTCTCTCATGGTCAACATAGCCATCTGCCACTTTAGATCCATCTCTTCCAAGTCATCAGCATCAATCTGTTGTAAGTCCTCATCATTTAATTATGGACTGTTAGATTAGTTTGCAAAGAAAGAATAGATCTTAACATAACTCATACTATCAGTATTGGCAGAGTTAGAACTATAAGCTTGATTGCAACTGCTAGAGTTATTGGAAGACACAAAAGCCACATTCTGTGAATTTTGCTTTGAGCTTGATGACTCTTTAACTTCGGTTTCATAAATCTTTAGATTGTTGTATAGGTCATCCATGCTTAAAGTGTCTAAATCAGGTTTGTTCCTCCAGATCAAGGTATGAGTCTTTCCAGTTTTAATGGGAGACTCTTAGAAACTTAGATTCAATATCTTCTTGAAAAATAGTTTCACACCAGAATCTCTCTCTAGCTGACTGATAATCTTTTAAAAGCCTATCATAGTTTGGATCAGTCCCCTTGCTGAGCTTGATCTACCCCTAACCATTGAAGTTCTCATACTGTGCTTTAGAAGTGTCTTTGGAGTGTTTCTTTGACCCTTATTAACCTCCTTCCATCAGATCTTGCACTTTGTAGGTATTAATCTTTAGTTGATGTTCATTTGGAAGAGCCATCAACAGTGTACCTCTTGCCTTTAACTCATTCTTCCTTGCTAGACATATCCTCTGTAGTTTGTAGGAGATATGTTTTCTCAAACACCCATCAAGTTTCTCTTGGGTGAAGGTGAGTCTCCATTTACTATAACTTCCCAAAGAGCATAATCTGTCATTAGGAAGTACTGTACTATCCTCATTTTATAAAGCTCAAATTCTCCTAGATTAAGTACTGGAAGTTTTGTAGCAGCAACCATTGGTGAAGATCCTGTCTCTATGTTTTCACAAACAAATAGATCTGGTATGTGTAGATTGTTTCTTCTTATTCAAAGTTTCTCAACAAGCTCTGATACCACTTGTTGATCCCACTTAAATAGATCTTGCTTAGCTTGTAAGAAGCTTAGTTGTATTGAATAAATCCAAGACAACTATGGTAGAAACTTTGATTGAATATATCAAAGACTATGCGGAATCTAGTCTATGATACTAAGAAGAATTCTATATAAAATAGTAACACAAAATCAATGAACAAGACAGATTACCAAACTTTCAGCCTTAATATGAAACGAACACTTTTAATAGTGTTAGGGTTTACAAAACCTTGAAGCTACGAATATCAAAGAGGTGTGACTAACATTATGCCCTAGGACCTCCTTTTATACACCAAGGAGTCCTACAAGGCTTACAATACTTTCCTAACTTATCATGATCTTTTCTATAAACAAACGTAATCTCTTAAACAAATAAGTTATACATATCTTCTTTACAAATAACTAATACTTATCTTCGTAAGTATTCTTGTTCTCCAATCAATCTTTGATCTCATCTCTGTCAGCATATTCCTTCCAGCAGTAGTAATCAATCAGCAGTTGTAACTAAGCAAAAGCAGTATTAACCACTTAGAAGTTTACTATACCAGTACTAACTTTTCTAGTAGTAGTAGTAACTACTTAGTATATTTTCAGTCTTCATCTCTGAGTAGTCTTAACTTCTACTAGCAGCAGTAACTTTATACTTACAGTACTAAATTAACTAACAGAATAACTACAGTAGTTAACATTTAATACTAAACCAATACTAACTACTTAGCATAATTTTCATTAGTATTACTAGCAGCACTAAGTTATGCTTGACAACACTAATATATACCTGAGCAGCAGTAACTCTAAGAATATCTTGAAGTCTTTAAATCCCAACAAATGATACCAACAACGAAACGCGTATTTAGAGTATAAGAGAATTACACGATGTTTCCTTTATGATTAAGAGCTTTGCTTGACCTTCTTTGCTCTTCTCAGTGTTTGAAAATCGTCCTTTGTGATTAAGGTTTGGAAAATATGGTTAAGCACACCCTAAAGTCGTGTTTAAGGTTTTGTATTTATAGATGTTGGAATTAAGTCGATACACCGCATCCGTTGAGGTCGATATGGCGTATTGGAGTTTCCTTGGAGTAGGGACCACGTTTGTCATCTTCCAAAATGTTCTTCGAGTATATCTTCATGGATACGACGTATGATTCATTCTGAATACGGCGTATAGAGGATTGTGTCTTTGTGGTTTCTTGTAAAGTTTAGGCGCAGATACGCCGTATCTTCTTGACGGATACAACATATTGAATGTCAGATCAATAGGTTTCTTTATTTCTTTGTTTAAGCTCCAAAATGTGCGCCTTTTAGCTAATTTTCACTAATTGCTCCATAATTACTGCAAATAACTATTATAACAATTAAGTACCAATTCATGCAATAATTATCTTAAATGGGTAATTTACATGGAATAAATGATGCTATGAAATTGACTTTATTTGATGTCATCAAATATTCCCCCACTTGAATGCTACTTTTCCTCAAGTAGACTTTAGAAAGTTTTGTAAAAATGTATCCCAACCTAAGTTTAGGATCTTATCCATTAAGCATTTTCTTGTTAGATTACTAGCACACAACCAAACACCTCATGAAAATAGAAAATGGAAACACTCAAATCACTCGACTAATCTATGTGGTAACATGTAACTAATTCGCTTAATTGCTCGGTTGTGACGAGTATTCTATCATAGGCTTGGCAAGGATACACATCTCCACCACTATTGCTAAGGAGTAGACATTCTAATATAGTAAATTGGGTGTTATTTTTGAATGTTTAAAGGGTTTGATCACTCTTTTAATCTTTATCGATACCAATATTCCAGAAGGGCGACAAAGACCACACATACACACCTGTAACAACAGGATAAACACATGTGACTGCTCACCCCCAACCCGAATAAGCTAAAGAATAGGATTGGTAGTCTTCACCAAAAGTCGTAAACCAGCAGGGGCAACAAACCACATATACACACCCGTAATGACGGGATAGTCATACATGATTGCAATCATTCCCCCACTCGAATAAAACCAAGGGTTAGGATGAAGAGTAATATAGGGAATGGATCTTCTAACTCTTTCTCCAATAGTAGTAAACTAACAAGGCGGACAAAATTACGCATACATGGCCGTAATGACACAATAGACATGCATGATTGCTCACATCCTCATTCGAGTAAGACCAAAGGATAGGAATTAGGAAAGGAAATATAATTGTTGTTAAAGAAAATGCAGCAAATAGATATAGTCCTAGGCATAATGTATCTAGTTACTTTCCTAACCATCCCTTGATAAAGACACAAATTGGTAGACCAACTCACGTTTCTAAAACAGAACAATCAATGCTTTTGAAGACATAAATCAAACTCAAAGAATATCTCGATCAACAGATCAATGAAACCAACCTTAGTTGGCGTTCCTATAATGGTCAACTCCTAATCATCTAAATTACAACTCTAGTGGTAACTTTCACCACTTTATACATACTTTTACATAGTTGGTTTATATTATGTACCAACTCTAATACATCAATACTCTACAAACATATTTTTTTTTCTAATTTTTTCGATTTGTTTTAAACACTAAGAATTGGAAATAAAACTAATGTGTAGAATTTCATCATCTTATGACTACGATAAATCTGAATAATTGATATCCGATCATAATAATGAAGTAGTAAAAATACACGAGCGAACTACTACTTTTACATTCCCGTTGCATTGTGCAACTTCTCGACCTAACCAGAGATAGAAAATCACCATTGTGTAAACCATACGATCGTTGTAAGCTCAAATTGTTTAGATTTTTATCTAGGATTAACAATAACAAAGAACAATAGAATGTATAGCGGAATAAACATTAAGAACATTCTTTATTATTGCCTAACAAGGTTTCATCATCATCTTTATACAATGACTACTACAAGCCCCAATTCTACGTGATCAATCGTAAAACGTGTTATCTAAACTATAACAAGGAATCAAAGATCCTTGAGGCTAAAACACAAACAACTTAGGCGTCTACATTAAAGGACTTGACGCCTAGATACACACACACTTTTCTAGTGTTTACATCTTTTGACACACCTAAAACTATATCTAGGGATCTTTTTATATAGTAGAGTCCATCTAGATTTACAAGGGAAAACATAAATGTATAAGGAAACTAAATCTTTTAATTCTTTAATAAACTTCATCTTTATCTTCAAGAATCATATCTTTTGGAATCTTTTATCTTTTGTAGAATATCCTCCACCAGCTTGTAGAATTCTTGAATTGTCATTTAAGTCCCTCTTGTTTCATTTTCATTCATTATTTTGTCTTATCAACTCAAAATATATTTCCCAACAATCTTCCCCATTTGATAATGAAAAAACCAAATAAGCACAAACTTCCCCTGAAGTTAATATATGAATGAAACATACTTCTCCTTAATCCATGTAATTCCACCAAGGATCGAAGTGCACGTCTTTCTTTGTAAAATCTTCTTCCCTTTTTGTCTTAAACAATAGAGACTAAAGTATGCAACTTTGATTTCGACAACCACAAACCACTATCACACTTCTAATCCAGCCTTCCAACAACTCAAATTACCCTCCATGACGCGCCTTAAGATAAATGAACTTGAGTAGTAGAAACTTAAACTAGCAGTAGTAATAATGACTAGCAGTAGTAAAAACCTTCCCCTCGATGATGCATGTAAATGGTTAAACATTTTAACAATAAGCTTCCCCTGAAACCCATATGTTAACCATTTCTTGAATGTAGGCTCTATGTAATGATTACTGATGAATAAAACTAAGTATTACCAATTTGATGCTGAAGTAGAACAACCCAAACTTGTGTCTTATATCTTGTACTATCCACGTGACATCAAACTCATACCAAGACCAAAATATAAGTAGATCATAAGCTCTTGACAAAATTCTCATCTTCTATGAGACACATAACCAAAGTGATAGCATATGTGAGCATTGAGCACCATAAGTTTGTAGATCACACACCTTTGCAAGATTCGTCAAGTCTTCGTCACATCGTTTCTAAGCACGAACAAGTTATCTCCAAATGTTATAAGCCATTTAAGATAGGATAAAATACAAACCCAAATAATTCTACTTCATGTTCAAATATGTGATAATTAATCATCTTCGTAATCAATTATACCAAGAAATATGAGCCTTTAAATCTATTAAGAACATGTAAACCAAATCCAAAATCCAAACAGCAATCACCCAACAAACTTGTGTTTCTGTTTTGTCCGAGGTCCATCATGTGTGTGTCATTAGTTATCTGTCAAAGCTGACAGTACTAACTTTTATATCCAGCAGTACTAAAATACAACTGGCAATATAAACTTTCTAACCACCAGTATTAACTCTGGTTACTACTGTCCTTCTGATACTAGCAGTACTAATCATGTAGGTCAGTAGTATAAAGTGCTCCTTCCTCCCATACCTTTTTGAGATACTTTTTAGCGTCAGTAAAGCACCAATATTTACGATCACCAGTAGTACTGTGTCTCGTGGCAGTAGTAACCACCAACGAGCAGTACAAAACATATAACTACTATTTAAGGATACTTTTTTTTGTCACTAAACTGTCACTAATTCATCATTCTCACCAACTGCTAATGATTCTTTTCATAGAATAAGTTCCAAAGAACGCTTGAATTATGTAACCAATCAGACAAACCATCTTGTTTCTTGGAACCAATCAAAAACAATTTTAAACAAACTTCCTGTTATATCGAATTAGGGTTGCTGAAAAACCCTAATATCACCAGATTCGACATGATAAATAAGACAGAAAATTCGTACCTCTTTTCCTTGATAGATGCGACACCAAAACACCTTGTAGATCCTAGATCACGAGCCACCAGGCTCTGATACCAATTGTGAAAACCATACGATCGTTGTAAGCTTAGATTGTTTAGATCTTTATCTAGGATTAACAATAACAAAGAACAATAGAATGCACATCAGAATAAACATTAAGAACATTCTTTATTATTGCCTAACAAGGTTTCATTATCGTCTTTATACAATGACTACTATAAGCCTCAATTCTACTTGATCAGTCACAGAACGTGTTATCTAAACTATAACAAGGAATCAAAGATCCTTGAGGCTAAAACACAAACAACCTAGGCGTCTACATTAGAGGACTTGACGCCTAGACACACACACACACTTTTCTAGTGTTTACATCTTTTGACACACCTAAAACTATATCTAGGGATCTCTTTATATAGTAGAGTCCATCTAGATTTACAAGGGAAAACATAATTGTATAAGGAAACTAAATCTTTTAATTCTTTAATAAACTTCATCTTTATCTTCAAGAATCATATCTTTTGGAATCTTTTATCTTTTATAGAACATCCTCCACCAGCTTGTAGAATTATTGAATTGTTATTTAAGTCCCTTTTGTTTCATTTTCATTCATTGTTTTCTCTTATCAACTCAAAATATATTTCCCAACAACCATTGCGTTGTGCAATTTCCTGACCATACTGTAGGTGGAAAAGATAGACTCAAGACACAGGAAATACAATACTTTACACAAAAGTAACTAGCGATTGATTAAGGACTAATCTAATAGGGTAGGCTAAGGTGTAAAGGTGTAACGAAATATTTGGGGTTTAATCCTAAAGGAATGGCTCTACGGGTTTTTCTAGGGGTATCTTACTCTTAAAATAAGAGTAAACAAAGTGTTTATACGGGGGTTAACTAACCGGTGTACTTAGTTAATAAAACATGTATAGGCTTTTTGGTGTAATCCTAGAAATTTACCAGTTTAGAAAAGTCACTCCATCTATTAAAAATAGTGCTTATTATTGTGGTCTCGAATAGATATACCAAGCCAAGTTCTAAAGTTTACTACAGTCATTGGCACACTCATAGTTTTGTGGAATTTAGGTAAACATTTAGAAACGGATAAGTCTAAATCCTCACAATATCTAACAATGGTTATGTGTGCAAGGTCATGTGGATAATAATTTCACAAAAAGTATGCTAAAAGTTTTTTAAAAATTTAGGAATAAGTTAAGCATATTAAGCATATTATTGTGAAAACAAGGACAAGTAAGCATTCTAATTCTCCTCCCCCTACTTGAGATATACAACGCCCTCATTGTATAAATATAAAATTAAATACAAGAAATATAAAGAATTAGAACGGGAAACTCCCTTGAGATTTACTCGGTATGATCCTCTATGTTGCGTATATGAACAAGATTATGTGTGCAAAAGTGCCTGAATCCTAGCACGAACAACATGCACACAGTAATTCCAGAAAATAAGCATACCACTAATCACCTTACATTGCTCAGCAAGCTCCTGTATCAAAAAATAAAAACAATGCAATTCTATCTCGGTTGTACCTGCTTGGTTAGAAAATAAAATCCTAGAAAGCGAACTGGAAAACGATACGCCGTATGGTTTGAGGCGGATACGCCGTATCTTAACCTGTGTTAAAAATCCTAAGTACGAGTCAGATTAACTAATACGCTGTATTCGTTTAACGAATACGCTGTATAGAAAATTTGACAAAAAAGTTTTTAAATGTAAAAAAATTAAAAGACTACATAACGTCCAGACATTTGATACGCCATATGGGATGGTACGAATATGTCGTGTTGATGTCTGGGAAGACAGGAACAGATAAAATAAAATGAAAAATAGCCGGTTATCTCTCAAAAGCACCTTTCCTTCAGCTTTTGTACTCCATCTCATGCACGCTTATGTGTCGCGTTGATGTGTTGTTGTGTGGTGTATATTTTATTGATTCAAGTTTTAAATTTATATTTTGCCGACTAAACCAAAAACAACACTTTAACGGGCAGTGTACCCGATCGGTAGTAGTTTCGTGGTAAGTAGGGTGTCGAACACTTAAAGCGAGGTTAAATCTATCAATTTAATTAATATCTTGGTTATCTAATCTATGTTAATTCTACTCTATTCTAAACCTATGTTAAACCTATGTCAGTCTAAATCCTAATTCTAACGGGAAAAGGAGGTTTTTAGCCTAAGAGACGGCCCGGTTTTGTTTGGTGACAAATCAATTTCAAGGCACTGTTTAACCCACAACAACTAATTAACAAAAGATAAAAAGCGACTCGACCTTATATATAGAAAACTGAATTAAAACCAGTATAATATCCGATTAGAAAGTTGGTTTGTTTATTAAGTGCAATGATTTCTTCTCTCGAGGTGGCATATCATTCTTAAGACTTAAGCGTTACATCATCCTAAGACCTAGACACATTAATTCTATCATAATTAAAGCATCCGCATAAAGCATTCTTATTTGCTGATTATAATCTATCTTAGGGATTAAAGCAATGGTGATCTTGTTAAACGTTAAAGCATTTATTTGATTTTATTACAAGTACACAACCAAACACCTCACGAAATAGGAAGATGAAAACACTCAAGTCACTCAACTAATCTGTGTGGTAACATGTAACTAATTCGCTCAATTTCTCGGTCATGACGAGTATTCTATCATAAGCTTGGCAAGGATACACATCTCTACCACTAAAGCCAAGGAGTAACAAGTTTATAAAGATAAATATGGGTTTTTTTATGGAAAGGCTTACGGTTGATCATTCTACAATCTTTCACCAGAAGTACCACTCCAACAAGGCAGCTGAAGCACACATACATGGCCTTAACGACGAAATAGACATGTATGTTCTATCACATCCCCATTCGAAATCAACCAACGGTTAGGATGAAGAATGATATAGGGTAATTCCTTCGATAGTTCCTTCATTCTTTGGATTCACCATTAATTATGACAGTAGTAAAATCACATGAGTTTTGACTACTAATATACATTCTCATTTGCAATGTGCAAATTTCCAACCGCACCAAAGATAGAAAATGACACAAGACTCAGGAAATACAAACTTTACTCTTTAAGTAACTAGCAACTGTAAATTAAACTTAATCTAACAGGGTAGGTTAAGGTGTAAGGGTGTAACGAAACAAATAGTTGGTGTAGTTCCTAAAGGATTGGCTCTACGGGTTGTTCTAGTGGATCATCACTCTAAAGATGATAGTGGAAAAGAGTTAAACTGGAGGTTAACTAACCGATGTAGTTAGTTAATAAACAACATGGAAAGGCGATTTGGGCGTAATCCTAAAATTTACCAATTTAAACAAGTTACTCAAATTAAATCCATAATACTCATTATTGTGGTCTCGAGTGATATACCAAGCCAAGTTCTAAAGTCTACAACATCACCGGCACACTCATATTTTATGGAATTTGGGTAAACATTTGGAAACGGAAAGGCTGAATCCTCACAATATCTAACAAAGGTTATTGTGTGCGGGTTATGTATCAAGTAATTTCACAAAAGTATGGTTAAAAGTTATTTTAATTTGAGCATAATTTAAGCATTTTAATCATTTTAATGTGAAAAATAGAACAAGTAAAATAGGACAAGTAAACATTCTAATTCCACCCCCCACTTGAATTATATAACGTCCTCGTTGTATAGATAAAACATTAAAAATACAGGAATTAAAAAGTATTAGAATGAGAAACTCCCCTGATATTTGCTCGATAGATTCTCCAATATGTGTTTATGAGCAAGATTGTGTACTGGAAAAGCGTCCGAATCCTAGCATGAATAGCACACACACAGAATTCCAGAAAATATGCATTCCACCGACTTTGTTGATATTTTTTTCACAAGCACCTGTATTAAACATTGGAAAAACATGTGCATTCCTATCTTGGTACCTATGTTTAATTTAAACTAAACTAAACAAACTAAATACGGGTCAGTTTGGTGGATACACTGTATCAAGTTAATGAATACGCCGTATTTACAGAACTGACAATAATGTTTTTAAAGTGCATAAAAAGTAAAGACTGATAACGTCCAGACAATCAATACGCCGTATGGTATGGGGCGGATACGCCGTATTGATGTCTGAGAAAACAGACTCGATAAAAATTAAATAACAATTCGAGTTGTCTCTTGGGAAGCACTTTTGTTTATAGCGAAGTCTTTAAGTTAGACTTTTCTTCAACTTCTTCACATTTGAAATCATCTCTCTTTTCTCCATTCATGCATTTGTTGTGAATATCATGCTAGGTTCTGTAACATATTCATGAACTATGGTGTTGAACTTACTGCCAGGCTTGATTCTATCATACACAAACAAATCAAAACGTCTCCAAAATGCCTGCCTTTTAGTTAAACTTCACCAATTGCTCCATAATTATTGCAATATAATAAATTAAAGCAATTAAATACCAATTCATGCAATAATTATACAAAATGGGCAATTTACATAGGATAAATGATGTTATAAAATAGACGTTATTTGATGTCATCAGTAGCCTTGTACTCAGGCTTCAAAACTAGGTTCAAGTGTTTGGGGTTAAGGACTCGGGTGGACACGTTTTTGAAAAATGAAAGAATTTTGCCTTGGGGGTTCGTTAAAGTTTTGCGAGTGCGAGTTTGAAGAAACCACATTGGCATAAGCTTGAGGAACATGCGTTGGGCTTGTTTTAGGTGTCTTTCTCGATCCTTTTAGCAAGTGTAACATTCTGTATTTTTAGGTCATTTACGACGTCATCTATTTCACTTATATATATTTTTTTTCCGTCTCGTATGCGTTTGCTTTTTTAATTCTTATTATTTAATTAAATGGTATGCTAAAAATATCATTTATGTAATGCGGGGCACCAAACAAATTAAAGTTTACGTCAAGCAAGCATTATTTTTTTTTACAAAAGTAATTATTAACTATTGTATTTTATTTTTTATCGGTTACGTAAAAAGTCTACGTTTTTGCGATAAATACATTTAGGCATACATAATAATAATAATAATAATAATAATAATAATAATAATAGTAAAAAGTATCTACACCTCTTCATCAACATCATTCCGGAAGAAATATCCGCATCTTTTCTCCGAACCCGTACTTTCCTCAAGTGCCGCAACTTGAGCCTTGAGGACAAGGCTCTTCTAACCGGAGGAGACTGTAACAATTCGTGTTTTCAGGTCATTTTATGACGTCATTTATTTCGTCATTATTTCACTATTTTTTTTACATTAAACGTAAACGGACACCAAACAAATTAAGGTTTTCATCAAGAAAGCGTTATATTATTTTACGAAAGTAATAATTAACTTTTTTGTATTTATTTTTATCGGTTACATAAATTGGTTACGTTTCGCAAAATAAATACATTTAGACATTTCCGGAACCACCAAAATAAATCTACGCTTCAACAAATACTCATTTTTATTTCTAATAATCAAAGTTTATAAAACTTTAACCACACTTACCAAATGAGACGCCCCATTTAAAATAAATAAGCAAGACATACACAACTTGCAAGTATACTCTTTAATAATCAAAACTACACTTACATATTAACTTATACTTTCATATTTGCAAGTATTACTTTCTTTTGCACCAAATATTGCAAGTAAATATCTAGTTAGAAAACACATTCCATGTTTTCATGAAGTGTTCTCCAAGTTTACCAACAAAGACCAAAGACCTTCCTTAAAATCCTCCTAATGTTTTTCTTGACCAAAGACTTGCTTAAGACTTCCATGGCAATCTTTGACTAGTATAAGTTGTATATGAAGCATGTATAACTTGTAGAAAACACACACTTTCATTTCTAAAGGTGAAAAACACAAAAACTCTCTTTGTCTCCCTCTCTTAGCCACGTCCAAACCAAAACCAACACCAAATCCTTACAAAATTTTACTTATCACAATCACACACATTCCTACTATATATCTAAGATGTCCTTAGGTGATTAGAAGGGTTGGTTTAAAGTTTACAAGTGTTAAAGCAAGAAAGTTCAAGGTTAAGGTTTCACTTGGATTTAGAGTTTTAGAAGTGTTGTAAGCTTGGGTTTGTCATCTAAACTAGGGTTTAGATATTGTGGTTCATCATATTACATCATCCTAAGGTTATCTAAAACTCTTTATAACTTTACATTTATCATTTTATGTACATATATGTTCTATATAGAAAAATCACCATTAGGAAACTTTAATCATGAAAAATAAACTTACACTTATGATCTTGATAATATGGACTCATGTACAAAGTATAGACATTATATATGTAGGACATATGATATAAAAGGTTGTGGAAAACTTGTGGTATTTTATTAGATTGAAAAGTATATAAAAACAAGTTTATATAATTAGTTATATAAAAGATATAAAGGGGCTGTTTTGGTTCATATTTTGTGACAGCCATATTGTGTTTTATAAAGATAGTACGTCTCATGACGATTCCAAAAAGGTAAGAAACTCGAAAAACCGATTTATAACGAAAAAGATACGACAAATATACGTTTTACGTTAATACCGGGTTTATAAAATAAATTTTATAAAAAGTTACTGTTCATCAGGGACATTTATTTTGGAAAACATCATTAATATGATAAAAAATTTAATTACGAGAACGTGCTCGAAAGAATCGCTAAAAGCGGAGCTAAAACGAGTAAGATACGACGTTTCAAAGTTATCGAACATTATTCATAAAAGGTGAAAAACTATAAATGTTTCAGCAGCTACTGAAACAGTATTTCGAGGGCCTTCGGGTCCGATTGAGTCGAAGTGTAAAACTACAAAGTTGTTCGGAACAACATTTTACATAAACCTGCCAATTTTCATAATTTTCGGATGTATAGTTTGTAAACTAGACACTATTTCCTGAGATGAATAGTGTTGGTTCGTTTTTTTTATAAATTTTTGCGAAACATTTTGGAATCACTTAAATAATATTTATACTTGTTTTAAACTTTATAAATATTATTTTACAAAGGCGATTAAACTAGTTACGCGATTATACGAGTTCAAATACATGATTATTATTTATCAAATGCGATTTAAACATTATTTCACAAACACAATTAGATGGCGATGTAGCTATATATAATTATATGTGGTATTAGTTAATCAAAGTACTATATTACTATGGAGTTTCATAATGAGGCCTCTTCGGGGTGGCGTATCGACGAGTTGTTGGATTTACGATTTAAAGTGTCCTAGCTCCTCATACGTCACTACATGACCTCTTAATTATGATAGCCCGAACGATAGTATTGAAAAATACGACACTATAAATAATCAGTGTTTAAGTACTTATAACGACCTATATTAGGATTAGTTGCATTCCGATCAGTAAAGCGTGACGCAATTTCTATTGTGAATACTTGTTGATTAACCATATCACTCAAGGTGAGTTCGTAGCCCCATTTTTCTACTACTTGCATTTATTAAAATACGGGGGAAGATTACCATGTTGATTTTCTTTGGACACAAGTGTTTTCAAAATTGAATGCTATTTTCCTGATTACATTATTGCCTAATTAACCATATTGCCATATAAGTCCCCTTATATCATGATCGTTAAATACCCTCAGGGTAATCGCTAGTGTTATGGGATAGATCTATCGGGACTGACCATGCCCATCTGGGCCTATGTTTTTCTAGTTGAACCATTGAACTAGCATTTAAACATTTTGAAAAAATTCGCAGGATGTTTGGCGACATCTGTATTGAGAAAATTCGTAGGATGTTTTTGTAACATTTGTATCCGTGTTGGGGCACAAACCTCGAGTACTGGTTTGAATACACTTTATTACGTTAAGGGTCGGTGTCATGAGCTTAAGGCAATAATACAAAGTGTTGGACTATTGAATGTGTTTCATAGTCTACTATTACTTAAATCTTGTGGTCCACGCTATTTCCTGATAAACCTATGAATTCACTCAACAATTTTGTTGACGTTTTAGCATGTTTTAATCTCAAGTGCTGAGGTATAAGCTTGGATGAGAGCCGTGGCGGATATCTATTAGAGGAATTCTGATTTCTTAAATTCAATGAAACTTTTGTCTTATAAAATCTTAATGTCTTTTAACAAAATTATGGGACCTAACGTGAAAACTCTGATCTTTTGTAATGACATCGAATGAAACTTATTTTTAACGTCCATTTAAGGTCGTTTTCTATATCTTGATTTTGTACTCTTACGTAACACCTCATTGTTACCTTTTCGCTGCGACCTGATTTTGGGGGTGTTACAACTTTGGATGCAGCCACCAAGTGTGTAGAATCTTGATTCATATCTTTTAGCAAAAACAGGTTCTGCTGCCTTATTCACAGCTTCTCAACAAACTCTGATACCACTTGTTCATCCCACTTCAATAGATCGAATTCCTTAGGCTTGTTTAAGGTTTAGTTATATTAGATAAATCTAACACAACTATAGTATAAAATGTGTTTGAATGTATTAAAGATTATGCGGAATCTAATCTTTAATATTAAGAAGAATTATCAATGAAACAGTAATACAATGAACATACAATTCAACAAATAAGATCCAATATTATTGATGATAATAATACGAATACTCTTAAAGTATTAGGGTTACAAAGACCTTGAAGCTAGTGCCATGACTTTGCATACTTTATATATTCTTAAAGAATTGTGTACTTGCATGGCTAGAATCATGCGCCTAGGAGATTTAAGAAGAAATCTGTTAAGAGGATAGTGGAAAAGCGTGTGGCCAAAGCTATTGAAGAATATGAAAAGACAAGAGCCGACTCAAACAATACTGGTGGATCTGGATCAGCAAATACTGGAGGAACTGTTGCACCAGATGTACATGGATGTTCGTATAAGACATTTACGAACAACAAGCCTCACACTTTCAATGGGACTGAAGGCGTAGTCGGACTGAATAGTTGGTTCGAAAAGATGGAGCAAGGTGTTTGAGATTGTGTAAATGTGCTGAAGGGGACAAAGTGAAGTTTGTTGTATGCCGTACACGAGGTTCTTGCCTTATAACCTGTGGATCAGGAAATGTTCAAACTTTGGGACTTGCTTATGCTTAATAGATCCACTGGTGCAACGTAAAAAGATATGATGACTACTTGAATACTGCCTAAGTAATCTGCAATCAAGGTTGGAGCAGTGCTTTGGACTTTGCTTTGAAGGAGTTGAAATCGAGGCATAAAACAATAGATTCAAAAATGGTTTTGATGTGTCCTGAGTTGGTGTAACTGATAAGAAAGATTGAAAAGTAACATTCGAGGATTTCCCGAGGGATCAAGGAAATGTTACTTTCTTCAAAGCCTGCGACTTGGCATGTTGTAATAAACATGGCTCGGAAACTGTTTGAACAAGGGGTTTCAGGTAAGGATTTTAGGATCGGTGATGACTATAATAGGAAGTAGGAAAGACCAGAAAGGGAATAACTATCACCAGCAGCAAAAACACAAAGACAAGAAGCTGCTAAGGTTTATGTAGGCCACCTAGCTAAGGGTAGAGGATACGCTGGGAAATTTTTCATGGTGCCAATAGTGCAGGACACATCTTTGCATAGGTCCGTTCATCCTAGGTGTGGTAAATGTCACTAAGCTTGGCACCTGGAAGGGGGAGTGTCGAACTAGGATTCCTGTAGCAAAGAGACATTAGCTACAGAATGTTACATTTGCTTTGGTTGTGGGAATCATGGGCAATACAGGAGTGATTGCCGGAGTATATGAACCAAAACTAAGGAAACCATGTTAAAGGTAATGGAAGCACGTGGTTATGGTGCATGCCATAGTAGGAGGTGAAACCAATCAAATACTTTAAAACATGGCAGGATGATATCATGCTTAGCTTTATCCTTAGGAATTCTAGCTTAAATTTCTGTTTGTTATTTCGCTTAATATTTCTGTTGTACTTTCGCTTTAATTTCTGTTGTACTTTGCTTCAGTTTTGTTGTACTGAATGATTTCAAGTATCTTTAAAATTTACTTTTTTTAAAAACGTCAATTCTACTTTAACTATATATAAATTGTATACAATTCACTACCACAATTATTAGGATAATCCATAAAACACAATTTTTGTTGATGATGAGCATCGCATAGATTTGCCCTCTAATATAATTTGCATGATCACTATGTATTAATTTTGGAAGGTCCATGCCCATGCTGAGAGTCAGTCACCTAATAAACTTTTTGTCAAGATAAAATTTTCTATTTGCATCAAGTTTTGTGTGCGTATTCATAATAAAGCGTGTCTTATGGAAATTGATTTAGTAACAGTAGCAAACTAAGTAGAACATTCAATCAACAACCTTACTAATAAAGTAAACATCAAAAAAAATAAAAAAAATGTTAACAACTGACACGTTAGCTAAAGGAACAAATAACCCACTAGGAGCAGAGCCTTTGTCGCTTCAATTTTTATTAAACAAACACCCATGTTAAATCAATTTGAAGGTAATGCAACGAGTTACCTTAAGCATGGGTTACGATTTTTCGAAGGCTTAAAATTATAAGTTAACAAATTGTTTTTTGCACTAACCATTATTTTTTATCTTAGATATAAGTGTACATAAGAACTAAAGGAGAAATACAAGTTTATACAAACAATCCCCATAATATATATTCCTACACAAAAGAGATCTACGCCGATTGCAAGAACAATGAGGGGCACGAGAATTGCATAGTTGTAAAGGCCAAATAACTAAAATTATTATTCGTATGGGTCTGTAGCAAGTTAAAATGACGAGTGCTATCGAGGTGCCATCGCCAAGGACGCGTGGATGATGTGAAACATTTTTGAGGGTTTGGATAAGAGAAAAATGTAAGTGAAGATTAAGTGTTGTTATGGAGAAATGAGGAGAAAAATTTTGTTAAAAGGGGGAATGTAACCGTTGGGGTTACTTTCACAGACCGTTGGGCACTGTTCATAATTAATTAAATAAATATTTTAATAAAAAATAATGATAATAATAATAATTTTCTAACCTATTCAATCAACATTATTCCGAAAGAAATATCAGATATTTTTTCTCTGAACCAGTTACTTTTTAGTCAAGTGTCGCAACTTGAGCCTTGAGGATCAAGGCTCATTTTCGGGGATGACTGTAAACAATCCGTATTTTTGATCAATGTTCGTCAGCTAATTAAATTCAACTATTTATTTTTTTCTCGTAAGCGTTCGCTTTTTAATTTTTATAGTTTTGTTAAATAGACGTAAGATTAAAAATCAATAATTAACGTAAACGGACACCAAACGAATTAAAAACTTTCGTCAAGCAAGCAATATATTATTTTTACGAAAGTAATAATCAACTCTTTATATTTTATTTTTGTCGGTTACGTAAAACGTTTACGTTTCGCGATAAAATACGTTTAGGCATACCCGGAACCACCAAAACTTTTCTACGCTTCAACAAATACCCACTTTTATACCCAATACATAAAAGTTACATAATATTATCATAAATATCATACCATGGCCGGATTTGTAGCTAAATGTGCAAGAAATATCACCAAAAATTCTTTACAACTTGTATGTACAACACAACTAATAAAAACATTTGTTTCCTTGACCATGACTAACATTTCCTTGACCAAAGACCCCTTAAAACCCTCAATATGTCTCCCTGACTAGCCTAAGTAATATAAGAAAGAGTAGTATAAGGATATTTCAGACATTACAAGGTATCAAACTTAGCAAAAATAATAAAATCTCTCCTTTTATCTCTTGCTAGGTCACGGCCTCTAAACCCCCATATAAAACAATCCATTCTAAAAATTTTTACAAAAATTTACATAAGACATACACACATTATATCTATGTAATAATAAGTGTTTTGAATGTAGGTTAAGTATTTTCATAGTGTTGAGCAAAGAAAGTTGAAATTAGGGTTCTTGGAAAAAAAAATAAGGGTCCAAATCTTGCAAGCTTGGTTTAAAAATCTAAACAAGGGTTTAGATTGTATTTGTCATTATCATACATCACTTTGAGGTTACTTTTATAAACCTTTATGTCTTACATTTATCATTTTTATGTGTATATAAGTTCTATGTAGTGAAATCACCTTTAGGTTACTTTTAAAACATGTTAAAGGATTTACTTATTGTGAATTATGATTTTTATACACTTTTCATTTGAACTTGTGGTCTTGGAATTTTTTTATATTTATATGTATATTAGTTATAAAGAATTGTGGTCATTTATTTAGTGGTTATAAGTTATTAGAAAGTATGTTTATAAATACAAAGTTTTCGACGTGTACCTATTTATTTCAATGGGAATGTTTTGGTCGGACTTTTTGAAACAGCCATATTATGTTATTTAGGAAAGTTAGTACACCTCATGACGTTTCCAAATATGTAGAGAAATTGAAAAAACAGCACTATAATGAAAAAGATACGATTAAAAATTCGATTTACGTTAATTACCGGGAGTTATAAAAACTATTTTTATAAAAATTACTATTCACATGGAAAATTCTTTTATATTTTTAAATTCATAAATCATAAAAACTTTTCATTACGAGAACATGATCGATAGTTCGCTTAAAAAAGGAACTATAAAACGCATAATAATTAACGATGTTTACGGGTTTTACGATAACGTGAGAACGATATAAATAAATTAGAGGGTCTGGTGTGTCCAGTTTGTTCACCAGAAACGTCAAAACTTCAAAAATGTAAACTTTTTGATAAATCGTCTAATTCGAATGCGTTGGCTTAAGAAACGTTAAAATCGAGGCTTAATACGCGAATGTTATGCTAGTTTTACTAAAACAGTCATTACAAACGTTTTAAACTTATTAACACAAAAATTTTTACCAATACAATAGATGATGTTTGTGCTATTTTGACCTATATGTTGGTATTTGTTTATCAAAAGTTTGCGTATTACTAGGGGTTTCATAATGAGGCATATTCACAGGGTGGCGTTTCGACGAGTTGTTGGATTTAGATTTAAAGTGTCCTAGCTCCTCTACGTTCAACATGTCCTTTAATTATGATAGCCCGACGATAGTTTAATGAGCTATTACGACATTTATTTTAATCAAATGTGTTTAGTTTACGTACGAACTATTTTGGATTAGGTTGCCTTCGGATTCCTTCGTGATGCAATTTTTTCTATTGTGAATACTTGTTGTATTTCCTTTACTCAGGTGAGTTCGTTGGCCATTTTTTCAAACTACTTGATTTTTAAATTCGGGGGATTACATGCATTGATCTTATTTGGACACATGTGTTTTTTTTACAAAATGTATGCTATTTCCTGAATTACATTATTGCCTAAGTTAACGTATTGCACATTTAAGTACCCTTTTATCAATGAAACGTTAATTACCTGCTGGGTTTAAGTAGTTGTTATGGATAGATCTATAGGGACTGAACATCCACGTCTTGGATGTGGTTTCTAGTTGACCATTGACGCATTTAACATTCGAAGAAAATTCGTAAGTTGTTTGGCTCAGCATCTGTATTGGAGAAAATTAGTAGGATGTTTTTTGTTTCTTCTGTACTCAGTGTTGGGGAACAAACCTCGAGTACTGGTTTGTTTACAGTTTATTACGTTAAGGTTCTGGTGTCATGAGATTAGGGCAATAATTCATGTGTTGGACTATTGAAGTGCTTTATAGTCTTCTATTAACTTTTAATTAGTGGTCCACGATTTTTAATGATAAACATATGATTTCACTAAAATATTTTGTTACGTTTTAGCATGTTGTAATCTCTGGTGTGAGGCAATAAGCTTGGATGGGAGACGTGACGGATTTCTTTTGGAGGGATTCTGATTTATTAAATTCATTGAAACTTTTGTCTTATAAATATTCTTAATGTCTTTTTATCATAACTATGGGACCTAACGTGGTAAACTCTGTTCTTTTATAATGTCATTGTAAATGAATCTTATTTTTAAAGTCCATTTACAGGTCGTTTTTCATAGTTCTTGTTTTTTGTATTTTGACGTAGCACCCCATTTGTTTACCTTTCCGCTGCGACCGATTTTGGGGGTGTTAAAGCATCGTCAGCACAAATAAATAATGAGCTTAAGGACAATGATCCATGTAACCGTATGCCTTTAAACGCCACCTTCAAATCCAACATCTCTATAACGGATATATGCATTGATTACATGAACAATATTAAAAGATAAGGCGATTAAAGATTCACTGTTGAGTACACTATGAAGATGAAACTTATCGGAAGGGCTTCCATTATCCTATTATCGAGGCCTTAGGTAACAAAAAGTAATCGAATACATTTGCACCCAGTCGATCCAAAAAATAAAAACAATATTGAAACTTCAATCTTGATGTACAAAAGTAAAGAATCTTTGGCATTAGCAAAATGAGTACTTTAAAAAACATCGCATTGATTGTTTTCCTTTTACACCATTAAAGTATTACATTGAGATTATAAGGGCAATCTAAATTCTGTATGTAAGGCAACATAGCGGATTGAGGGTCAAAAACTAAAACTTCTTTTTAACCGTAGCAATCGATTAGCCAAAATCTTGTAAAAACTTTATTTACCTCCCCTATCAGGACGAATAGGTCGATAATCATTTAACAAAATTTGCATCCATGACCTTTGGGATTAAAAGCCATAAAGTAAGGTTACACCCTTTAGAGATTGACCCATACTTGAAAAAATTGCTCAACTGCTTCTCAGAAATATCCCGGCCCATAAACCTACCTATTTTACTTGACAGAATTTGAAGTGAACCGATCAGGACCGGGATTTATTGTCTCCACACTCACCACACGGACGATCGAATCTCATCATGTGAAAACACCTCGCACAAGTACAATCTACCCTGAGACAGTAGACAGCCTTTTTGGAAAAGGGAAAAATGAGTTCATCTGTCGTTGTGGGCTTATTAAAATGGGCTGTCATATGTTCAAGAACGCTTTCTTCTCTCGAGCTCGGATCTGTAGGCCAAATACCATCTCTAAAACTCCCACGGTGCTAAAATGAGACTGTTCTTGTTTATTCATTCCATGAAAGTACTTCGAATTCTCATCTCCTTCAATCGCCCATCTAACTTTTGATTTCTGGAATGATCAATAGCTTCCATCTCTTTATTCATTTAAGGTTGAATTTTAATTTGTGTAGTCTAAATTTAGTTAATCAGTTCGGCCCAATCTGATCCAACTGTTTATCAATATCCCTGTAACTCTAAAATAATCGAATTCTTGGAACCAGCAAGCTGAAACTTCTTAACATTGATAACAAACTGATAATTTTTGAGTGTGGAAATCTTGGAGTTTATTTAGAGCGTATCATACTATTGTTATACGATAAGCAAAGGCACTCAATGTTCGTTCCACCTATTGTAGTACCCAGTCATTTTTGTAAACGAATGATTGAACCGGAAGGGATCGGGCCGTAATCCACTTTATCTTCACAAAGGAGATCGGAACGATGATCCGAAAGATGACGATCCATTATAACGCAAAGGATGGAAATATGAGTTAGAATTACCGTCGAGAACAGGAACCGATCCATCTTACTCATTTTTTTCTGCCGTCTGGTTGAGACCAAGTAAAGTTTACCTCCATTTTTAATATCCACTTAGGACCAGATTGAGACATATTGAATTTAATTAAAAAAAAACTTGCGTTAATAGAGTTTAGACCAGTTCCCTCGTCTTTCGTACATTGGTTCGCACTAGTTGTAGTCACCCATTAGGAATCGCCACTCCTTCCAAAATGACCCAACATAAATCGATAAGTAGTCCCATTGAACACGTCTCAACGATGGCTGCTGAGGAGCGTAGATTAATTCACAATGAGTATCTGGTTTTTTTTGATCCAATGTCATATAAATAGAAACAATGAATCCGAGATTGTAACCATAATTTTTCCTAAAAATTGACTCCTCACCAAATACTAAGGATACCATCGTTAATTTACAAACATATTCGCTTATCACATAATCATAATTCGAATTACCCCACATAAACTTCACGTCCATGTGAGGCACCTTTTCCATCTTCGTTTCTTGAATTGCAATAAAATTAAGTTTATTATTATTTGTTAACTCCTTAACCCAGTATTTTTAGTCTTGTGGTTGCATGACCTTGAATATTTAAAGTATTTATTATTACATATACAAATGACATCATATCCTTGGTCTAATATGGATTCAATTATCCTTTTCAAACCCTCCTTGGTAATACCCCATTAGCTCGTCCAACACGAATAAATCTCCTCAAGCACACCCAATACAGATCCACATTTTGTTCCACAAACCCACCAGGAATTTATGAAACATAATCTTGCACAATTGAGAATTTTTCATGTCACTTAGCGTATCGATGGTGAAAAACTCCTTGTTTTGTTGGATGATTCTCTTCCATATCCTGTTCCTTGATCTCTCGATTTCGCGGACACCACTGGTGAGAAAACCGAGGGGTTGAGACAGTGAAGGGCACGGGGTATAATAGTCTACACATTCAGGAGTCTTCCTTATCTATTATATCTTTATGTCAAAGGGTCTGCCCATAGTATTGCTTGTCCATGCGTACACTATGATTCATTGACGGAGAAGAATTATCCATAAAGATTGTTTTAGTAACCTCATCATTTTCATTTCCATTAAGCTCTCCCTCCTCTTCCTTGTTTAAATTAAAGCAATTTTCATTAAGTTCTTCCTCTTGAACAGATTCATCGTCCGAGGAGTATACCTTCTCCTTATGTGATTCAAATGAAGTATTCCAAGCTAAAAAGTTCTTTGGCTCGTACATCAAACACTTTACCCCTTTAACAATCAACACTTAAAGACTCGAGAAAGGAAACATGATGCTTAGTTAAAATGCACAAACGCTTGCGACCAAATGAAGATTCACAAGAGTCCTCAATATTCATCACGTCCCCCTATTTGTTTCCAATTTTTGCGAATGTTTTGCGAGACCAAGCATAAAGTGGAATACCCTCAATATCTATCCACACAATGTGTTCATCACTGACAAAGTCCTGGGTAACATCTTGTATCGCTTGATAACCATGTGTTGTACCAAGTATGATTAATCATGTTCCTACTTCGTATCAACATTATAAATTTAATACATAAACAAACAAACCTCCAAGATAAGATATTTTAACATTCACGAAACCTTCGTCAGAAGATTTAGATTGTAAATTTGGAATAGAATCTAAACTTAACTCTCCCCATAGACACACATTAGAGAAATCCAATTCCACATTGCTACTTATCATCTTAAACCAAAGCAGGAACAGGTAGAAATAGAGTAATAAACCAGAGGGGGGGGTTTTGGACGACGGTGTAGCCCCATTAACAGTAGAAACATACGAGGCCGCACCTCCCATTTGCTGTTTAGAACCCAAGAAACCATCTCCATGGACAGGAACCTTCTTCATACCATTTACAAGGGGACATTTGCTTTTGAATCGTTGTTTATGGGCCTTATACGTAACGTTCCTGATTGAATAACAAAATGTTTATATCCCAATCCACATAACGTGCATAAATTCGCCACCAACCTGTCAATGTTAAAAACCTTAATGAAACGGACGAATGCGAATCTCTTTCCCGCCTTGGATTTCTTAGATGGAATAAACACATCCACCACCGTTCCATATACACTACACTTTTCCCATAAATCACGGGAATTGACATAATATGGGAAATTTGTACCGAATACGGATGGGAGATTTTCTGAGTTTGCTCTTAATTTTGAGGTAATTGTCGTAGGGAAACTCTAGTGATACCATTTCATTTTGGATTGAAGGGAGATCAAAACACGATCAAAAACAGCCACAAAATAGTAATCCTAAAAACTCGTCGAACCAAATAAAACAAGATTAAAAGTATAATCACAATTATAGATCCAAACCCCCACGGGAATTATATGATCATACCAAGATTAGGGAGCAATCAGAGATAAAATTCCTAATTTCTCTGTCACAAATATAAAAAGCGAAACAAAGTTTGAACAACAATTGTAATTCGCACTTTTCAATCAGGTGTTATCAGGTGATGGTCGTTTTAAAGGTTCGGATTATTAAACGACCTCCTAAAATTCTACCAAAAATCACAGAGGTTCCCACATGTGTCTAGTATGCCCATGAATTTTGGTTGATTTTATTTCCATGTATAAATACCCCTTTAACCATCGTTACCAAAACGGATCCAGAAAATGACCTGCTGGTACTTTTGAAAAGTTCACGCGTAAAAACCCTACCTAGACAACTCAGAAAATTCTGAAAAAAATCATGGATGTAGCTAATATCATGAAGAGTTAACAGTTCGAATTTTAGAGGCTAACTCCTTACGGTTTGAGAACTAAAAATCAAATACTACTACAGAATTTTTCGGATAGAAATTCCAGATTCGACACTTAATCTTATAAAATCTAAAAATCGACCTTCCCGACCTCCAATTGATATGAGCCCGGATTTTCCAGAAACTAGACTCTTTGAATTTAACTTTGGGCTCAAGAATCATGTCAAAACTCATTTTTATCTCCACGTTATACCCCGATCAACACGACCCAAAATTCTTAACAGAAACGTAAAGACATATAAACCCTAATTCTTACCAATCCTCTTCATAAAAACATGTCCTAGGGTTTCTAATCTTGTAGGTTTTTATTAAAACATCATTAATGATTATGGTTTCATAACATGATTTTAACAAGATTATTTCAGGTTCAATCGTAAAGAATTTTACAAGATTATTACACATGTTTTCCTTTTACAATTTTATGATTTTATGCAAAACTTATGTGTAATCATGGTGACACAAAGAATGAATTCAAAAGAACATGGAATACCTTAGAGAATCAAGAATGGAGAGGATCACAAGAACAAGAACACCAAAGAATTAAAGCCAAGAATCACACCAAAAACACCAAGGCTTGAAAAACACTACCGGAATCACAATTACTACACCATCTTCTTCTTTTTGCAAATTCTATAGATGAACACAAGTTTTGGAGTAAAATTTTTGAGAGAGAATGGTGAGGGAGAGGGGATAGATCCGGCTATATATATAGAGAGGAGAGGGGGACAAAAATTTCGTATTCTTTTAGAAGATTTCAAAAGATTTGCCTTAATCCTTTTATACTTAATACTTAAAATAGGTTTTGTTAAAAAAAATAAAGATATCATACAAATAAAGGAGGGGGAGGGCATATATACTTAAATTAAGAAAAAATATATATATATTTTTTAAAACAAATACCTTATGTTCTGTTTTTATAATACACAAATAATTATAACCTAAGGTTTTAATGTTAAAGACTTATTATTCAAACTTAGGTTATATTCAAAATGGTGAAATAAAAATGTAAACCAAATTTTTGAGTTTTACACTCTTAGTATTTAAAATACCAATTGATTAAAATTTGTCATGAAAAATTCACGGGGAGAAAAATGCGTAAGCATGAAGTATGTGGAACATTTTTCTATTTCTTAAACAAAGATGAGAAAGCAAGTTGTA